>CM066321.1:261165349-261190349 GCA_033807775.1 Saussurea involucrata
AGATGTTTGAATTTGGGAAGTCATCGAACTTTCTGTTGTCGAAGCCTACTTCCTTGAGTTCTTCGTAGAATTTGATGTAGAGATCCCTTAAGCCTAGTGCATCATCAATCTGTTTGATCATCTGTAAAGCAGATTCTTCATCCATGAGCTCTGTACCTCTATTAACTTCGAGTGTCCTTCTGAACATCTTCAGAGTATTGGTTGAGTACTTCTGAGCGTCCATTGTTACAAAGAGTTTAAGTTGACCAGCAGGATTCTTGAACACTAATCCATACCTTGGGGTTTTGATGATTGAATTGGGTATGGCATTAGGTGGGCATAGATCCTCTGGTGGTCTGATGCTCAGGTTCGTCACTCCAAGATCCCTTGCCAACTGGAAGTCGAGCATGCTGTAGATGAGAAGTTTTTAACGCATCGCTTTCCTGAAGACTTGATAGGCCCTTCTGTGGCATTCATTGTCGAAGTTCTCTTTCGTCCACAGAAGTAGATCAGGTAAGTCGTAGGGATTCAGGTTTCGAATGTCAGCATCAGAGAATTGGTTTTCTGACCTGTCCTCCCTTTTGACTTTGTAAATATTGTACCTTGTATAAGGATAACTTCTCATTTTAGAGTACTTACAATATATTACCTTTGTGATCTTCTTTATGGAGTAGACTTCTTTAGTTGACTTGGGCTTTGTTCTAGCAAAGATGCTATCGAATTCTTCTCTGAGCCTGGGATCTCGAACGTGAGGTGGCAGAGTTGTCTGGAAATGTTGCCTGTAAAGATACTTGTATACCTCTTCTTCCATTTGTTCTGTTGATGGAGGGGCTTTTGGTATAGGTCTTCGCAGAGCATCCATTTGACGTTGTATTTTTGCAACTCTCCCTTCTGTGACTTTAGCTGTGGGATTGAGGTTTGGAAATTCTGAAAGAGGATCTAAGTTGAAAGCCCAATCTTCTTCTTCAGGTTTTGGCGTGACGTAAGCATCAAATGAGCTTTTCATCAGCTTCTCTGTTGCAATTGGATTCTTCTTAGGCTCTTCTGTCATTATCACTTTCCCTTTATCTTTCGCCTTTGAAGTTTCAGAACCTGGGACCTATTTTGGATGTGTCGGGGTTGGGACTTCTGTTGGTTTGGAGGTTGGTTGTTCTGTGGGTTTTGGGGTAGGAACCTCTGTGGGTTTGGTGGTTGTTGCCTCTGTAGTTTTTGATACTTCAGCTTGAGAGGACTTGGTTGGTGAATGTTCTGCAATGATTTCCTCTGTAGGCTCGGCTCTTGGTGGAGGGATGTCAAAACGTCTTGCCTGTTTAAAGGCGGATACGAACTCCATCCTTCTGAGAATGCAAGTTGTAGAGCGTTTTGGTCTCTGTGGTTTGTACGCTATAGATTTGTACCTTGGTTTGCGCGGGATTGGATTTGGTGAAGGTGTAGGTGTTGATTCTTTTGGTGATAGTGGAGGGGTTGGTTGTTTTGATGTTGGTGGGGTTTGTTCTGAAGAGGAGGTAGATGTGACTATTTGTACGAGTTCCTTCATTGGAACATCCTCTCCAAAAATCGAGGGGGTTTCCAGAGGGGTGGGTGTTTACTCTGTGGGCCTCTGTTGGTTACCTTCGGTTTGAGTCGGGGGTGGTTGAGTAGACGGCTCTAATGATTTTGACTTGTTCGCAACTATAGCCTCTGTAGCTTCTGTTTGCTTCTCCCCCTCAGGATGACCTGATGCACCATCATCGGGGTCATCCTGCCTTTTAACCTTAGAACCTTCTGCTCTGCAAGTATCTCTGGCAGCTTGTTTTGCAGTCTGTTGCCTCATACCTTCAAGATATATTTTTATTGAGGTTTTGAAGGCAGTGGTTGCGCTTTTCTCGAATTTAGCGGCTGCAATCTTGGCGATTTATGTGGCAGAGGTAGCAGAAGTTTCTGTAGCAGACTTCAACTGGGAATTGGCTTGTTTCACCTCTGTGGATAAGGTATCCACTTTGGTGTTAAGATTTGTAAGCGCGCCATTGGTTGTTTCTGCAAAAGAATTGAAAGAGCTTTGCAACTCTTTCAAGAAGTGATTCACAGAGGTAACAAAGACTTGGAACTCATTCTTTGTTACATAATCCTCTGGTGTAACCTCTGGGGGAACAACTCCTTCCCCAGAGTGAGTCCCTGTTTGCAACGTCCCAAAAATTACAATAAATTTGAACTTTTAAAAATACCATTTTTATTAAATAAAACCACAAGTGTTTAGACCCAATATAAGCGTTTCATCAAAAACCGTTAAGTTAAATGACCAATCCAAAATAACACAGCGGAAAAAGTAATAAGTCTAAACTTAAAGTCTCAAAATAAATAAAGACAAAGGTCTTCTCAACGCGCCAGTGTGTACCGTCACGCCTTGCTGCCACTCGTACCTGAAACAGTAATTTGTAGGGAAAGAGTAAGCACGAAGCTTAGTGAATTCAAACACATGCGTACAATATCAATCATATCGACACCACCCCTATCAGCGAATAGATATAACAACCAACACAAGGAATTTAATTATACAAGCACACCCATGCAAGAACACCTATGCATGCATCATTCGGTCTCCCCGAATTCATACGACGCTCATGTACGCATCCCTCGGTCTCCCCGAGTTCATACCACACCCGTGTACGTACTCCCCGGTCTCCCCGAGATTTATACGACACCCAAGACTTTATACTAGACACTACTCGGCCTAGTACTACAAACAAACAACACAGATATCACATACAAACTACAGCAATGCGCATACAATCTCTATCCTACACAGTGAGTGAACTCACCTCAAAAGCAATGTAGAACTTCCACGAACAGCAATAAGAGCTCGTCAACTCCAACTCACCTCTTTTCACCTAAAGAAGTCTTACCAAGTGTCAAAGTGTAGCCCCAACCCGAAAATACAACTATAAGTCTAAACGCACAATTTCCGGTTTTTGGTCTAAAACTACAGGTATGTTCGTGACCTGTTTAGCTCCCCTTAAACCTATTAAACCAGAATTATTATTCCATAAATATAAAATTCTATGTCTTAGGTTTCCAGGGACATATCGCACGCGTTCATACGAGATCCCTACTATTTTACATAAATTTTCTAAGACAGACTACCTGAAACAAGAATTCCGGACCAGTCTGTACTAATTGCCATTTTGGCCCTAGCTAGAAGCCGAATTGATTTTTCAGTAAATCATAAGAAACTCAGTAGACACAATTTGTGAATTTTGTGCACTGGTTTCACCTCAATCCGAGCTTCCTAGAACAAACTACGGATTTTACAAGACGCGTGTGTCTATCACATATGCTAAATATCCCTGACCACTGTGCTGTAAGTATCTCCGAGCTCTCGCAGCCGAACATATCGCTGAGGTCCGCCTGGGCGAGTCGCCCTGAACTAGCAGTTCTCCCCTGCTTGGGGTTCGAACTCGTACTTGTTTGCGACGGCAAACAATCTCAGCATCGAAGGCATCCATCCAGTCCATGCCCACAATCACGCACAACTCACGCATAGCGATCGGGATCAAATCAATAGGAAACCTCACACCAGAGATTTCCAGAGTGCACCCCCGATACACGTCAGTAACCGTCAAGGTCCTATCATCAGCAACCTCAACCATAAGTGGACAACCTAACCGTCCTACATCTCGGCCCAAACACTCACTAAAAGTGTGAGACACGAACGAATGAGTAGCCCCGCTATCAAACATCACCACAGCTGGCACCGAGTTAACTAAGAACGTACCTGTCACCACTTTAGGCGTAGCCTGTGCCTCCTCCACTTTCAGTTGATGAACTCTACCTCAGGCCGCCTTAGGTCTAGCCTGACCCACACTGCCATCAGGAATACGCAAGGGGGCAGCCGCAGGAGCTCTTTGTGCCCCACCCCCATCAGTAACCCTCGGATTCGGGCAGTTGGCCTTTATGTGGCCCGTCTGTTTGCAGTTAAAACAGACCATCAGTGGTACCCTACAATCACGGCCAAAGTGTCCTACCTGTCCACACTTGAAGCATTTGTCATCTCTCTTTCCGTTACCATCCCTGGGCTTAAACCCGCCGCTCCTTTGACTCGAGCGCGAGTCCGAGAACTTCGTCTTCTTTGGAACAGCCAATATCGGTGCCACGGTCTGCACCGCCTTCCTCTTCTTGGCCTGCGTCTCCAACTCAAGTTCCCGTCTCCGGGCAGCCTCCATCATCGCAGCAAGTGAAGCATACTGCGCAGTACTCACGAACTCCCTGATCTCGGTACATAACATATCCTTGTACCGCGTCATCTTCATGTCCTCAGAAGCAGCATACTGAGGACAGAATAGTGCCATCTCCATGAACTTCCGGTTCATCTCCTTCACCGTCTCCGTAGTCTGAGTGAGCTCCAAGAACTCTTTAGCAATTCTCTCCATCTCCACTGGAGGCACGTATTCTGCACGAAAGCGTACAACGAACTCCTCCCAGGTCAAAGTAGTGCGCTCATTGAGCGTCAAAGCAGTAGCACACCAGTCTTTCGCTCCGTCTCGTAACAGATTCACCGCGAAACGAACCTTCAGGTTCTCAGGACAACTACTGGTAAGGAATGCGCACTCCATATCCGAGATCCAGCACATACTGACGATCGGGTTCGAGTCTCCCTTGAACTCAGGAGGAGAACAAGCAGAGAGATCCCGATACTGAAACTCTCTCGCTCGGGGCTGCCCACCAGCAGGGGGTGGAATCGCCGCGATGCGCTCCTCCATCAACACTACTACCTCATTACGAATGGCGGTAATAATCTCGGGGATCGCCTCCCCAATAGCATGCATCACCTCAGCCGCAATCATCTCACGAATTTGCTCAACAGTAAACCCAGTACCAGCATCTGAATCAGCATTGCTGTTCCTCCTTGTGATGGCCATTCTGGGTAATTATTTCAACGATTTATTAGCACACAATAAATCCTGCTAACTATGCTCACGCTCAACTCCTCGGATTCTTCATGACTTTCCCCGACTCGAGCACGGATCCTGTGCTTCAGATAGTAGGAGCTCTACTACTACCTTCCACACCTATCCTTACTCGTTTCGAGTCCTGTCCCGAAGTGCCCAAGTAGTTCCTTGCCGACAGTTCAACCCATATGCCCGTACCAACATATGCAAACACTCTTCCTAGCTCACTAGGAATTTCACCCCATTCCACCACCCTTGCTATAACGAAATCCCCACTAGTCATGACGAGTCGCCTCGTGAATGCACAGTTGCATACAGTGTGAAATCAGATAGACATTCGAATAAAAGATTCTATCCTACAATGGTTGGACTCAAACAAGAGCTGCGCAATAGAACTAAATCCAACATTCTAAGGCTATTTGGTTCCTACTGCATACAACTTATAAGGGATTCACTTAACAACCTATCAAGACTAGCATAAATTCCTACTAGCAAGTAACAGACATGCAGTACAATGTAATAAACACCAAGCAATCTAGCATACTCCTATGCTCTAGAAAGAAATAAATTACACTAAGTACTTTACCTTTTCCCTTGGCATCGGCTGACTGTACACACTGCGCCTCCGGTCACCGTTTCTCAGACGTACTTTTCGTTTCTTTTATTTCTCAAAAAATTTTAAAAAAGAAAAATATAATCCCGAGCTGCAAACTTGAGTTCAAACACACCGAAATGTGTTTGATTCGCTCAAGCTGTGCTCTGATACCAACTTGTAATGTCCCAAAAATTAGAATAAATTTGAACTTTTAAAAATACCATTTTTATTAAATAAAACCATAAGTGTTTAGACCCAATATAAACGTTTCATCAAAAACCGTTAAGTTAAATGACCAATCCAAAATAACACAGCGGAAAAGTAATACGTCTAAACTTAAAGTCTCAAAATAAATAAAGACAAAGGTCTTCTCAACGCGCCAGTGTGTACCGTCACGCCTTGCTGCCACTCGTACCTGAAACAGTAATTTGTAGGGAAAGAGTAAGCACGAAGCTTAGTGAATTCAAACACATGCGTACAATATCAATCTTATCGACACCATCCCTATCAGCGAATAGATATAACAACCAACACAAGGAATTTAATTATACAAGCACACCCATGCAAGAACACCTATGCATGCATCATTCGGTCTCCCCGAATTCATACGACGCTCGTGTACGCATCCCTCGGTCTCCCCGAGTTCATACCACACCCGTGTACGTACTCCTTGGTCTCCCCGAGATTTATACGACACCCAAGACTTTATACTAGACACTACTCGGCCTAGTACTACACACAAACAACACAGATATCACATACAAACTACAGCAATGCGCATACAATCTCTATCCAAAACAGTGAGTGAACTCACCTCAAAAGCAATGTAGAACTTCCACGAACAGCAATAAGAGCTCGTCAACTCCAACTCACCTCTTTTCACCTAAAGAAGTGTTACCAAGTGTCAAAGTGTAGCCCCAACCCGAAAATACAACTATAAGTCTAAACACACAATTTCCGGTTTTTGGTCTAAAACTACAGGTCTGTTCGTGACCTGTTTAGCTCCCCTTAAACCCATTAAACCAGAATTATTATTCCATAAATAGAAAGTTCTATGTCTTAGGTTTCCAGGGACATATCGCACGCGTTCATACGAGGTCCCTACTATTTTATATGAATTTTCTAAGACAGACTACCCGAAACAAGAATTCCGGACCAGTCTGTACTAATTGCCATTTTGGCCCTAGCTAGAAGCCGAATTGATTTTTCAGCAAAACATAAGAAACTCAGTAGACACAATTTGGAAATTTTTTGCACTGGTTTCACCTCAATCCGAGCTTCCTAGAACAAACTACGGATTTTACAAGACATGGGTAAAACGGGCATTTTTCACATAAAATGATAACATGGCTTAACTTTATTTCTCAACTCATTAAGCTATGACTTAATGCATTCAGACCTGGAGTTACGTCTTAACAGTCCCGATGAAGTGCAAGTGTACCAGGTCGGTTAGGGTTTCCACCCTAACAAAATGCAACGCCCGAAAAGTAATCAAAACGAGGTTTTAACCGATTAGGGTTTTCGCGTTTAGGTTTAAGGTTTCACGATTTAGGATTAGGGTTAAGGTTTAGACACTAATGGCCGGACAAAACCAAGCACCACCCACTGCCACTTCCGGCAGTGGTGGTTGGCGGCGGCGGCGGCAGCCACCACCGGCGGTGGTGGTGGTTGTTCGATTTCAACATCCGACGAGGCCAACGAGATGACCCGACCAACTATCATGGCCCCTCACACTTACGCACACAACCTACTGTCGCAAACCTACCAACACAACCACCGTACTGGTGGTGCACGGCGGCCGTGCCGGTTTCACGGTGGTTCGACAATCCTTCGGTGAGACAAGAAAAAGAAAACCAACTACCCTATTTCGCTACACCTACACCACGCTCGACCAAGCATTCCCGACTACGCATAAAGCCACCACCAACGGTGGTGCATGTCGGTGGCAACACCGCCGGCAGCCAAGGCTGCAGCGGCGGCGGTGGTGGTTTGCGGTTGAAAACGACAAAATAAAGAAAGCGAAAAGGGAATGAGACCTTACCTCGCGACGTCACAGCAGCGACATACGACTCCGGCTCCCTCTCTCTCTCGTTCTCTCCCTCTCTCGCTGCACTTTAAACTTCGCCGACAAGGGAAACAGCGGCGACGATGCTGCTGGAGGAGGGGGATGGGGGGGGGGGGGTGTTCGGCGGTGACAGTAGATAGGGAAGAGGATGGGAACGGCTAGGGTTTGTGTTGCTTATTTCTTGTGTGCGACGTGAAGAAGAAACGAGAATGGGTGGGGGTCGGTCTCTTAAGGTCGATCCCATGCAATACTTTACCCATTTGACACTTTTAACCCCTGCACTTCCATACCCTTTCAAAACAAATTAGAGTTTTAAGATAGATTAACGTTTTTGGTCCTTGCCGCCTAACCCCATTAACAAAACAATGTTAATAAAAATTTAAATTATTAAAAATAGGTCATACCGGGATACGGGCTTTACACTCTTCCTGGGACACCTTCGTTCACCCTTGTTTCGACGTTGAGGGTGGAAGGATTTCCATCCGATCCTCGAGGAGAAACCTAAGTTCCATCCTCTACAAATGTTCTGTGAATAGCAGAGGCCAAATCCACTTCAGAGGTGGGGATTGGTATGCTTTTCTGTATACTCAGAGACTTGTCTAGAGTCTCTTGGTCATCGTGCTCTCTACTCCTCTCTGAAAGGAGGTTGGGACTTAAAGTAGTGTGTGTGTCAGAGGAAACGAATTCCTCTGCAAGAATGTCTGTTGTGATCTGGGGCAAAAGATCACGAACTATGGGTGAGTCTTTTTGAGAAGACTCCCCAGGGATGGTTTCCCCGGCTATAATAGGCACAGAGGTTGAAAGAGTAACCTCTGGCTGGTTAGGTTGGGTAAGGTTCGAGTTGGCTGCTCTGTTTCAATAATACCTTCTGCAGCTAGACCTGCGGTATTAGAGATGAGGGTTGCACTGGGAGGGGGTTGAGGATGTGTGCCTTCTTCGACTACGGCATCTTTTTCCATTTCCTTTTCTTTTCCTCCTGATGTTTCTACCCTAACCTCTATAGTTTCACCTATTCGGACCTCTTCTTCTGCGGTCTCAACTATCCTAGGTTGTTGCTGAGGCTGTTCTTGTACTTCTGTAAAGATGATGGGGCTTTGCCTTTGACTTACAGAAGGGGATTGATGAGGTGTTTCTGTGGATTCATGTGAGAGAGGTTCTGCAGACCATCTTGTGGGGTCTAGAGTTTGAGCAATTCCTGGTTGGTTAAGGAAGAGTTGAAAATTTCTTTGCCTTAGATCCGTTCTTCTGTCATATTCTGTGAATTGGGGGGACTTCTGCTGGTTGTCTCTGCTGTTTCAACTCCTTCTGCAATGATCTGCATAGGAGTTGGGGTTTCTTTTTCTTGGTCTTCCTCTTCTTGGGTTTCGGGGCTCCCTTCTCTGTAGTTTTTGACTTACGTTTCTTTTGAGGGGGGGAGGGAGGTGCAGAGGGACCTTCTTCTATAGCAGATGTTGGTGAGGAATGAGTAGGTGGTGGAGATGGTGGTTCTGTAGGTTGATCGGTTGGTGGAGATGGTGGTTCTGCATGTGAAGGTTGAGCAGCAGAGGCAGAGGCTGTAGTATCCTCTGTTGGAGTCTTGGTTTTCCTCTTCTTACTCTTCTTCTTCTTAGAACCTTCAGAGGTTTTACGCTTTGACTTGGAGGGGTATATTTCCTTCCTCTTATCTTTGAACCTCTGTTGGTTGGCCTTATGCTTTTCAAACTTCACCTTCCATTCTTCTTCTGTCAATCTCTCTACTACATTACCTCCTAAAGGGACACCTATGCGCAGGGGTGTCACAGGACTAGGTTCTGGAGTCCTGTGAACGCGTGTGTAACTATCTACTAACTCTTCATCCTTGGCATAACCCAGCATAACTTTCGACACCGGTCTGCAGTGGGGATATCCGTCCGCATGCTCTGTGGGTGTGTTCTTGTTCATGGGGAATTGTTTGGCTGTGGGTCCTTCCATGGGCCATTTCTCCATGAGGATAAGTGGCTCGAACAACACTCCGAGGATCCTTTGGTATTGCAGAGGAGGCAACCAATTTGGGTTCTTTGCTTTTGCCTTCTGAGTGGCAATCTTCCTGTCTATGGTATTTATGATTTCCTGCATCATGATGGTGGCATAATCTAAAGGAAGATCATAGTACACACCATACATGATTGACAGGATCTGCTGTGAGCTTTGGTCAGGGCTTCCGATCTTCCCTGTAAGGCAACGATTAAGTATGGAAAACAAGGTGTTCCACAGAGGTGGTAATCTTCCTCTGCGGAAATCGTTCCTTTTGTTAAGGGTTTTGTTGTACCCTAACATCTCCAGAAATCGACAAAGTTCTTCATTTGAAGGTTGCTCAGCATATTTCTTTATCCCCAGTAGGCCCCGAGTTGGTAGGCCGAACTCTAGTGAAAACATGGTGCGGTTAAACTTGAGTTCAAGGTTTGTTCTTTTATCGGGCTTGGAAATGTATCCCTTAACCAAATCGACCTCTGAATCAAAATGGCAACTTTGCCAAAATTGATTCAGATATCATACAGGGATCTGTGTAGCTTTTTTGGATAATAGGGGGTATAAAAAATGGTTTTTCAGGATGTGCAAAAGTAGGGCATGAGCTTCGCCAAAAGCAGTGGGTGAAGGAACTAGGTAGTAGTTATTGGACTTAATGGGTAGCATTTTCTCAAAATGTTCATTTGAGATGAAATGTTGGAGGTGGGTTGTTGGGGCAAAAGATACAGACTCGCCGGAGTTTTGAGTTTCAACGTCGGCGGCGATATTGGGGTTTTGTGAGTGTTCAGAGTGCACTGGTGAATGTGCAGGAGAGTTTGCCGTTGAGTTATGAGCAGTGTGTGAACTGGAAGCCATTTTGAAGTAGAAAAGATGAAGATTCAGAGAGGTTTTTGCAGGTTCGCCGGAGAAGAAGAGAGAAATCGTAAAGTTTATTTGTGTTTGGGTAACTTGGGTTTTATACTGTGGTAACGGATAGAATTTGGAATGGTGAAATAGGTGAAAGTGAATATAATTTGGGGTCCGCACTCGAGTGCATTCGGCGTGGTGCAACTTTCCAGGACGACGTGTGACATGTACGTCCAGTGAAAATTTGACACGTCATCTGTGTCAGTTATGATGAGACGTCGTGGGCCTATTTGAAAGTTTGTGTCCTAGAAAATTGTTAATTTCAAATATTTTGTGCAGCAAAAGTCTCTTGAAAGATTTGTTTGGTCTATAGAAGTTCCTTGTGTTTGAAAGAACTCTGTAACCAATGACTTCTGTTGCATTGTGTACAAGATGATTCCTTTTGATGTAGTCATCCAAACTGATCGACAGAGTTCCCAAGATTATTGATTTAAGATCATTAGAGCATTATGCTGGCAGAACCTCTGTTGGACCTAGCAGAGGCTCTGTGACTTTAAATTTCTAATAATGGAAAACTCAAATATATTTTTGATCATTATTTATTTGGAATGTTTTTAACAATATAACTAGAACATATTTGGAAAATATTGTCCTAGAAAATTGTTTTTAAAAATATTTTGTACGAGGTACCAACCTTTTGTTCTTCTTACTCAGCAATGATCATCTCTTCTGTAGTATTCATCGCATCCTTGGCTCCCCCTTGACTTATGAATCTCTGTGGATTCAGCAAGTTCTCCTTTTTCGCCCCCTTGATCTAACAACCTCTGTAGATCAAGTGTATCTTCTTCTGCTCCCCCTTGACCTATGCTTGGTTCACAATTAAAAGATAATGCGTAGAACATAGGTCAAGTACCTCAGAGGTTCTGCGAGGATCGTCAGAGGTTCTGAGCGGTCCAACAGAAGCTCTGTGGTCTTTAAAGAACTATTTGAGATTAAAGAATTTACATACTGAAAATTGCAAGTATTTACAAAATTTTAATAGACGGAAAACTAGTAAATATTTTATAAATACACAAAATAGATATATATTTACGTATATATGTATGAAGATCAAGTTTTAATGCACACAGAGGTTTAGCTCATATTTATCATTCCTAATTTACTCACCAAGAAGTTAAATCTTTTCTCATCAAGTGCCTTGGTGAATAAATCGGCAAGCTGATATTCCGTTACAAAATGCATTTCTATTGTGCCAAATTCAACATGATGTTTAAGAAAGTGATACCTGATATCTATATGCTTCGTTTTGGAGTGCTGTACAGGATTTGCAGAGATAGCAATAGCACTTTTGGAATCACAGTAGATTGGGATTCTGTAGACGTTGTGACCATAATCTTTCAGCTGTGTTTTCATCCATAGAACTT
This sequence comes from Saussurea involucrata, assembly GCA_033807775.1. Classification (NCBI taxonomy): domain Eukaryota; kingdom Viridiplantae; phylum Streptophyta; class Magnoliopsida; order Asterales; family Asteraceae; genus Saussurea; species Saussurea involucrata. Next base: position 261,177,170 of record CM066321.1, read on the forward strand.
GAGAGCAACAACTAGCAGCAGCAACATATTCAGCTTCTGCCATAGATGTTGAGACACAATTCTGTTTCTTAGACGTCCAGCTTACTAATTTCCCACCTAGGAATTGACAACTCCCAGAGGTACTCTTTCTGTCGAGCTTACATCCAGCATAATCCGAATCTGTGTATGCTTTTAGTCCAAAACTAGAGTTCTGCGGATACCAGAGACCAAGATTTTTGGTCCCTTTGAGGTATCTGAAGATCCTCTTAACAGCAATCATATGCGACTTCTTAGGATTAGCTTGATAACGTGCACAAAGACATGTGGCATACATAATATCAGGTCTACTTGCAGTTAAGTAAAGCAAAGACCCAATCATTCCTCTGTAAAGTGTGGACTCTACAGATATGCCATTTGGATCTAAACATAGTTTATTTCCAGTGGCCATTGGAGTTTTCATGACAGCAGCATCAGAGAGGCTGTATTTGTCAAGAATGTCAGAGACATATTTTGACTAATTGATAAAAACACCCTCTGCTGATTGTTTGACTTGGAGTCCGAGGAAGAAAGTTAATTCTCCCATCATACTCATTTCAAACTCGCTCTGCATGAGTTTTTCAAAATCTTCACATTTTTGATCATTAGTAGAACCAAAAAATTATGTCGTCCACATATATCTGTACAAGCATTATCTCACTACCTTGACGTTTAAAGAATAAAGTCGTATCAGTCGTACCTCTTTCGTAATCGTTCTTGAGAAGGAAAGTGGAAAGTCGTTCATACCAAGCTCTTGGAGCCTGTTTCAGTCCATAGAGAGCTCTGTTGAGGTAAAAGACATACCTTGGGTATTTAGAACTTTCTAACCCTGGTGGTTGTTGAACATAGACTTCTTCTTGTATCTCGCCGTTCAGAAAGGCAGATTTTACATCCATTTGATAGACTTTAAAACCTCCGTGGGCTGTGAAAGCTAAGAATATTCTTATTGCTTCGAGCCGTGCAACAGGGGCAAAAGTTACATCGTAATCAATGCCCTCTTCTTGGCGATATCCCTTAGCCACCAGTCTTGCCTTGTTTCGAATGACCAACCCATCCTCGTCCTTTTTGTTTCTGAAGACCCACTTGGTGCCTATAGCCTGTTTCCCTCATGGCAGAGGTACTAAAGTCCAGACCTTGTTTCGCTCAAACTGCAGAAGCTCTTCTTGCATAGCATCCACCCAGTTTGTATCGTCTAGGGCCTCAGAAATCTTCTTTGCTTCGATCACGCTAAGAAAATTAGTAAAGAAACAAAAGTTAGCAGAAGCTTTCCTTGTTTTTACCGTATCAGAGGGATCGCCGATTATTTGGCTTGGAGGATGGTCCTGTGTCCACTTAGTGGTTCTTGGTAGATAGTCATTTGGTTCATCAAGTTGCACTTCTGGATTTGGTTCTTCAGTACTTGTGCTTGGCATTTCAGCTTCTGTAGGAATGAGAATTGGAATTGGTTCCTCTACAGGCATTTCAACTTCATCTTTGTCTTCTTCCTCTGTTATTGGTTCCTCTGTAGGATTTATTTGTTTTGCAGCAGCCTCTGTAGTAGATGCTTTCGTGATTTCATCTTCTGTTTGATCTTTAGTACCTGTAGGATGTTTAGAAGAGGATGAGGTAATAAAAATTTCATTTAAAGAAATACCTATATCATCCACAGAAGTGGGTTCAGCAGAGGCTCTGTTGTTTCCAGCAGAGGAAAAAAAATCATCGTTGAACATCTCTTGGAATAGAAGACTTAAATCTTCTTCTTCAACTTTGGAGACGTCAGAGGATTCTCTGTTTAGCCCGAGTTATGAACTGATTTGTTCAGAAGTCTTTTGGAATGAGTCATCAAAAGACACATTGATGCTTTCCACAATTGTGCGCGACTTAGGAAGGTAAACTCTGTAAGCTTTGGAAGCGGCAGAGTATCCGATAAACTTGCCTTCATCAGCTTTAACTTCAAACTTTCATCTGGATTCTCTGTCGTTTAAAACAAAGCATTTGCATCCAAATACATGGAAAAACTTGATGTTTGGTCGCCTTTTATTGATCAGTTCGTAAGGAGTCTTGATGTGTCTTTTCACGATAGTTGAGCGATTCTGAGTGTAGCAAGCAGTAGAAATCGCTTCTGCCCAGAAAGTCATGGGTAATCCACATGCTGAGAGCATGGTTCTTGCAGCCTCCACAAGCGTGCGATTCTTTCTTTCGACTACGCCATTTTGCTGTGGAGTTCATGCGACAGAGAAGTTATGTGATATTCCTTCTGCTGTGAGATAGGCTTCAATGACAGAGTTCTTAAATTCGTTGCCATTGTCACTTCTTAACTTCTGTATCCTGCACTCATAAAGAACTTGGATTCTTTTCATTAAATTAATCAAGATGTTGGGAACATCTGATTTCTTTCGAATAAACTCAACCCATGTGTATCATGAATACTCATCAATTAAGACAAGTATATATTTCTTGCCACTAAGGCTCTGTATGGCAATAGGACTGCAGAGGTCAACGTGAAGCATATATAGAGGCCTGGGACAAGACACATCTGTTTTGCCCCTGTGGGAAGCTCTTTTGAGTTTTCCCATTTCACAGGCAGAACATAAGTGATCCTTATTGAACTTAACGTTTGGCAAACCTTTAACTAGGTCAAGCTTTACCAGTTTGTCTAAAGTATGGAAGTTTAAGTGACAGAACCTGTTGTGCCATAGCCAGGCTTCTTCACTTTTGCAGGCAACAAGGCAAACTTTGTCCTTGTTTTTGGCTTTGAAGTTCATCAGATACAGATCACCTTTCCTCTCGGCTCGCAGAAGTTCTATTCATGTGTCTTCACTCTGTAGTGAGCAGAACGTTCTTTTGAAGAGCACGTCAAAGCCCGTATCACAAAGTTGGCTTACACTGAGTAAGTTGTGTTTAAGGCTATCCACATATTCAACTTTGTATACAGTGACTTTTTCCTTTTGTATGACTCCATAGCCTTTTATTTGCCCCTTCTTGTTGTCTCCAAAAGTCACCGATCCACCATCTTGTTTTCCTTTGTAGGTAGATAGAAGACCTCTGTTTCCAGTCATGTGCCTTGAGCATCCGGAGTCTAGATACCATATGGGCACATACTGTTTTGGCAAGACAATCACATGGATTTAGGTACCCATATCCACATGGGTCCAATATTGTTAGAATGACCAACCCATCCTCGTCCTTTTTGTTTCTGAAGACCCACTTGGTGCCTATAGCCTGTTTCCCTCGTGGCAGAGGTACTAAAGTCCAGACCTTGTTTCGCTCAAACTGCAGAAGCTCTTCTTGCATAGCATCCACCCAGTTTGGATCGTCTAGGGCCTCAGAAACATTCTTTGCTTCGATCACGCTAAGAAAATTAGTAAAGAAACAAAAGTTAGCAGAAGCTTTCCTTGTTTTTACCGTATCAGAGGGATCGCCGATTATTTGGCTTGGAGGATGGTCCTGTGTCCACTTAGTGGTTCTTGGTAGATGGACATTTGGTTCATCAAGTTGCACTTCTGGATTTGGTTCTTCAGTACTTGTGCTTGGCATTTCAGCTTCTGTAGGAATGAGAATTGGAATTGGTTCCTCTACAGGCATTTCAACTTCATCTTTGTCTTCTTCCTCTGTTATTGGTTCCTCTGTAGGATTTATTTGTTTTGCAGCAGCCTCTGTTGTAGATGCTTTCGTGATTTCATCTTCTGTTTGATCTTTAGTACCTGTAGGATGTACAGAAGAGGATGAGGTATTAAAAAATTCATTTAAAGAAATACCTATATCATCCACAGAAGTGGGTTCAGCAGAGGCTCTGTTGTTTCCAGCAGAGGAAACAAAATCATCGTTGAACATCTCTTGGAATAGAAGACTTAAATCTTCTTCTTTAGCTTTGGAGACTTCAAGGGATTCTCTGTTTAGCCCGAGTTCTGAACTGATTTGTTCATATGTCTTTTGGAATGAGTCATCAAAAGACACGTTGATGCTTTCCACAATTGTGCGCGACTTAGGAAGGTAAACTCTGTAAGCTTTGGAAGCGGCAGAGTATCCGATAAACTCGCCTTCATCAGCTTTAACTTCAAACTTTCCTTTGGATTCTCTGTCGTTTAAAACAAAGCATTTGCATCCAAATACATGGAAAAATTTGATGTTTGTTCGCCTTTTATTGATCAGTTCGTAAGGAGTCTTGATGTGTCTTTTCACGATAGTTGAGCGATTCTGAGTGTAGCAAGCAGTAGAAATCGCTTCTGCCCAGAAAGTCATGGGTAATCCACATGCATAGAGCATGGTTCTTGCAGCCTCCACAAGCGTGCGATTCTTTCTTTCGACTACGCCATTTTGCTGTGGAGTGCGCGGCAGAGAAGTTCTGTGATATTCCTTCTGCTGTGAGATAGGCTTCAATGACAGAGTTCTTAAATTCTGTGCCATTGTCACTTCTTAACTTCTGTATCCTGCACTCATAAAGAAATTGGATTCTTTTCATTAAATTAATCAAGATGTTGGGAACATCTGATTTCTTTCGAATAAACTCAACCCATGTGTATCATGAATACTCATCAATTAAGACAAGTATATATTTCTTGCCACTAAGGCTCTGTATGGCAATAGGACTGCAGAGGTCAACGTGAAGCATATAAAGAGGCCTGGGACAAGACACATCTGTTTTTCCCCTGTGGGAAGCTCTTTTGAGTTTTCCCATTTCACAGGCAGAACATAAGTGATCCTTATTGAACTTAACGTTTGGCAAACCTTTAACTAGGTCAAGCTTTACCAGTTTGTCTAAAGTATGGAATTTTAAGTGACATAACCTGTTGTGCCATAGCCAGGCTTCTTCACTTTTGCAAGCAACAAGGCAAACTTTGTCCTTGTTTTTGGCTTTGAAGTTCATCAGATACAGATCACCTTTCCTCTCGGCTCGCAGAAGTTCTATTCCTGTGTCTTCACTCTGTAGTGAGCAGAACGTTCTTTTGAAGAGCACGTCAAAGCCCGTATCACAAAGTTGGCTTACACTGAGTAAGTTGTGTTTAAGGCCATCCACATATGCAACTTTGTATACAGTGACTTTTTCCTTTTGTATGACTCCATAGCCTTTTGTTGTCTCCAAAAGTCACCGATCCACCATCTTGTTTTTCTTTGTAGGTAGATAGAAGACCTCTGTTTCCAGTCATTTGCCTTGAGCATCCGGAGTCTAGATACCATATGGGCACATACTGTTTCTGCAAGACAATCACATGGATTTAGGTACCCATATCCACATGGGTCCAATATTGTTAGAATGACCAATCCATCCTCGTCCTTTTTGTTTCTAAAGACCCACTTGGTGCCTATAGCCTGTTTCCCTCGTGGCAGAGGTACTAAAGTCCAGACCTTGTTTCGCTCAAACTGCAGAAGCTCTTCTTGCATAGCATTCAACCAGTTTGGATCGTCTAGGGCCTCAGAAACATTCTTTTCTACGATCACGCTAAGAAAATTAGTAAAGAAACAAAAGTTAGCAGAAGCTTTCCTTGTTTTTACAGTATCAGAGGGATCGCCGATTATTTGGCTTGGAGGATGGTCATGTGTCCACTTAGTGGTTCTTGGTAGATGGTCATTTGGTTCATCAAGTTGTACTTCTGGATTTGGTTCTTCAGTACTTGTGCTTGGCATTTCAGCTTCTGTAGGAATGAGAATTGGAATTGGTTCCTCTACAGGCATTTCAACTTCATCTTTGTCTTCTTCCTCTGTTATTGGTTCCTCTGTAGGATTTATTTGTTTTGCAGCAGCCTCTGTAGTAGATGCTTTCGTGATTTCATCTTCTGTTTGATCTTTAGTACCTGTAGGATGTACAGAAGAGGATGAGGTATTAAAAATTTCATTTAAAGAAATACCTATATCATCCACAGAAGTGGGTTCAGCAGAGGCTCTGTTGTTTCCAGCAGAGGAAACAAAATCATCGTTGAACATCTCTTGGAATAGAAGACTTAAATCTTCTTCTTTAGCTTTGGAGACGTCAGAGGATTCTCTGTTTAGCCCGAGTTCTGAACTGATTTGTTCATATGTCTTTTGGAATGAGTCATCAAAAGACACGTTGATGCTTTCCACAATTGTGCACGACTTAGGAAGGTAAACTCTGTAAGCTTTGGAAGCGGCAGAGTATCCAATAAACTTGCCTTCATCAGCTTTAGATTCAAACATTCCTCAGGATTCTCTGTCGTTTAAAACAAAGCATTTGCATCCAAATACATGGAAAAATTTGATGTTTGTTCGCCTTTTATTGATCAGTTCGTAAGGAGTCTTGATGTGTCTTTTCACGATAGTTGAGCGATTCTGAGTGTAGCAAGCAGTAGAAATCGCTTCTGCCCAGAAAGTCATGGGTAATCCACATGCTGAGAGCATGGTTCTTGCAGCCTCCACATGCGTGCGATTCTTTCTTTCGACTACGCCATTTTGCTGTGGAGTGCGTGCGACAGAGAAGTTCTGTGATATGCCTTCTGCTGTGAGATAGGCTTCAATGACAGAGTTCTTAAATTCTGTGCCATTGTCACTTCTTAACTTCTGTATCATGCACTCATAAAGAACTTGGATTCTTTTCATTAAATTAATCAAGATGTTGGGAACATCTGATTTCTTTCGAATAAACTCAACCCATGTGTATCATGAATACTCATCAATTAAGACAAGTATATATTTCTTGCCACTAAGGCTCTGTATGGCAATAGGACTACAGAGGTCAACGTGAAGCATATATAGAGGCCTGGGACAAGACACATCTGTTTTTCCCCTGTGGGAAGCTCTTTTGAGTTTTCCCATTTCACAGGCAGAACATAAGTGATCCTTATTGAACTTAACGTTTGGCAAACCTTTAACTAGGTCAAGCTTTACCAGTTTGTCTAAAGTATGGAAGTTTAAGTGACAGAACCTGTTGTGCCATAGCCAGGCTTCTTCACTTTTGCAGGCAACAAGGCAAACTTTGTCCTTGTTTTTAGCTTTGAAGTTCATCAGATACAGATCACCTTTCCTCTCGGCTCGCAGAAGTTCTATTCCTGTGTCTTCACTCTGTAGTGAGCAGAACGTTCTTTTGAAGAGCACGTCAAAGCCCGTATCACAAAGTTGGCTTACACTGAGTAAGTTGTGTTGAAGGCCATCCACATATGAAACTTTGTATACAGTGACTTTTTCCTTTTGTATGACTCCATAGCCTTTTATTTGCCCCTTCTTGTTGTCTCCAAAAGTCACCGATCCACCATCTTGTTTTTCTTTGTAGGTAGATAGAAGACCTCTGTTTCCAGTAATGTGCCTTGAGCATCCGGAGTCTAGATACCATATGGGCACATACTGTTTCTGCAAGACAATCACATGGATTTAGGTACCCATATCCACATGGGTCCAATATTGTTAGAATGACCAACCCATCCTCGTCCTTTTTGTTTCTGAAGACCCACTTGGTGCCTATAGCCTGTTTCCCTCGTGGCAGAGGTACTAAAGTCCAGACCCTGTTTCGCTCAAACTGCAGAAGCTCTTCTTGCATAGCATTCACCCAGTTTGGATCGTCTAGGGCCTCAGAAACATTCTTTGCTTCGATCACGCTAAGAAAATTAGTAAAGAAACAAAAGTTAGCAGAAGCTTTCCTTGTTTTTACCGTATCAGAGGGATCGCCGATTATTTGGCTTGGAGGATGGTCCTGTGTCCACTTAGTGGTTCTTGGTAGATGGTCATTTGGTTCATCAAGTTGCACTTCTGGATTTGGTTCTTCAGTACTTGTGCTTGGCATTTCAGCTTCTGTAGGAATGAGAATTGGAATTGGTTCCTCTACAGGCATTTCAACTTCATCTTTGTCTTCTTCCTCTGTTATTGGTTCCTCTGTAGGATTTATTTGTTTTGCAGCAGCCTCTGTAGTAGATGCTTTCGTGATTTCATCTTCTGTTTGATCTTTAGTACCTGTAGGATGTACAGAAGAGGATGAGGTATTAAAAATTTCATTCAAAGAAATACCTATATCATCCACAGAAGTGGGTTCAGCAGAGGCTCTGTTGTTTCCAGCAGAGGAAACAAAATCATCGTTGAACATCTCTTGGAATAGAAGACTTAAATCTTCTTCTTTAGCTTTGGAGTTGTCAGAGGATTCTCTGTTGAGCCCGAGTTCTGAACTGATTTGTTCAGATGTCTTTTGGAATGAGTCATCAAAAGACACGTTGATGCTTTCCACAATTGTGCGCGATTTAGGAAGGTAAACTCTGTAAGCTTTGGAAGCGACAGAGTATCTGATAAACTTGCCTTCATCAGCTTTAACTTCAAACTTTCCTCTGGATTCTCCGTCGTTTAAAACAAAGCATTTGCATCCAAATACATGGAAAACTTGATGTTTGGTCGCCTTTTATTGATCAGTTCGTAAGGATTCTTGATGTGTCTTTTCACGATAGTTGAGCGATTCTGAGTGTAGCAAGCAGTAGAAATCGCTTCTGCCCAGAAAGTCATGGGTAATCCACATGCTGAGAGCATGGTTCTTGAAGCCTCCATAAGCGTTCTATTCTTTCTTTCGACTACGCCATTTTGCTGTGGAGTGCGTGCGGCAGAGAAGTTCTGTGATATTCCTTCTGCTGTGAGATAGGCTTCAATGACAAAGTTCTTAAATTCTGTGCCATTGTCACTTCTTAACTTCTGTATCCTGCACTCATAAAGAACTTGGATTCTTTTCATTAAATTAATCAAGATGTTGGGAACATCTGATTTCTTTCGAATAAACTCAACCCAGGTGTATCGCGAATACTCATCAATTAAGACAAGTATATATTTCTTGCCACTAAGGATCTGTATGGCAATAGGACTGCAGAGGTCAACGTGAAGCATATATAGAGGCCTGGGACAAGACACATCTGTTTTGCCCCTGTGGGAAGCTCTTTTGAGTTTTCCCATTTCACAGGCAGAACATAAGTGATCCTTATTGAACTTAACGTTTGGCAAACCTTTTACTAGGTCAAGCTTTACCAGTTTGTCTAAAGTATGGAAGTTTAAGTGACAGAACCTGTTGTGCCATAGCCAGGCTTCTTCACTTTTGCAAGCAACAAGGCAAACTTTGTCCTTGTTTTTGGCTTTGAAGTTCATCAGATACAGATCACCTTTCCTCTCGGCTCGCAGAAGTTCTATTCCTGTGTATTCACTCTGTAGTGAGCAGAACGTTCTTTTGAAGAGCACGTCAAAGCCCGTATCACAAAGTTGGCTTACACTGAGTAAGTTGTGTTTAAGGCCATCCACATATGCAACTTTGTATACAGTGACTTTTTCCTTTTGTATGACTCCATAGCCTTTTATTTGCCCCTTCTTGTTGTCTCCAAAAGTCACTGATCCACCATCTTGTTTTTCTTTGTAGGTAGATAGAAGACCTCTGTTTCCAGTCATGTGCCTTGAGCATCCGGAGTCTAGATACCATATGGGCACATACTGTTTCTGCAAGACAATCACATGGATTTAGGTACCCATATCCACATGGGTCCAATATTGTTAGAATTTTTCAAGTTTGCCTTAGCATTCTTGAAATACTTTTTATCTTTTATGGAAGAATCAGATTGTTTCTCTCTATCATTTGACTTTAGAGTTTGATTTGGAGTTGAGAGCAAACAAGCTAGACTTGACAAGTGATTTTTCAATTTAAACATAAGATCAAAGCAATGACAGTATTGGATATGAGAAGTGATTTGCTTGAAATTTTCATTAAAAACATTGAACTGAGCCACAGAGGCATTACATTCTTTCTTTACATTAGATTTCATATTACAAGAAGATCTATGAATACTAGAATGTTGTTTTCAAAAGTCTTGTTTAGGTTCTGCCTTCTGTGAGTCCCTTCTGTGGTGAACCTCTTTCGTTTTCACTGTCCCAGAAGAAAAAGACTTGTTAAGTTTTGGCCAATTACCCTTTTGTTTCCATGTTGGTTTATCTTGGTTTGGTCTTAAGGGTTTTAAAAACTTAGAAACTTTTGGATTGTCAGAGGACTTTTCTTTCTGTGGTTTTAAATTTTCAAGCTCTGCAGAGGTTTTGGCTTGTATACTCATATTAACAAAATCTGGACAGATAGGTATCTTTGTGATTTTCTCTTTTGGAGAAATAGTTATGTTAAGAACTTCAGAGGATTGTTTAACATCCTCTGTGTCACAGTGAACTATCCCTGATTGAGAATCAGTCTCTGATTCGTCAGAGGATGAATCATCCTCATATACAGAAGTTGAATCACCTTGGTCTCTTTTGACAGAGGCTGGATTTTCCGAACATGAGTCATACTTGCTTTCAATCTCTGAGGAACTATTTTCAGAGTCAGCAGAGGTTTCTGATAAGATCTCTTCAGAGAGAATTTGATCTACAGAAGAAGTACATAGATCTTCTAAAACACTTGTTTTCCAGATTTCCAAAATCTCCTTTTTCAATTAAATCTTTAAATTTTTCTTCTGAAAAGGTGGGTTTAAATTCAGGTGCTTCTGCTGATAATTTCTTTGCAGAATCTACTATGCAGACAAAAGCAACTTGAGATTGAGTCTTTGGTTTGCCAAACTTAAAGATTCCTATCTGATCTTGAGTTTTCAGATATCTCTTTGGTTTAGACCCTCTTTTGACAGATATTGAAGATGTTAAATCTGTGTTTTCAAACCACACATTTATCATCTTCATGGGTTTCCTCAAGTGAGTTTCCCAGAGAATTTTACCCTCTTACTTACAGAGAGTAAGTTTGGAAAATCAGGTTTGTTAGTTTTTCTTAAAACAAATAGGGACGATAGAGGTTTATTCTTTTTGTTTTCAGTACCTAGATTTATATCAGTGTACCCAATACCTCGTCTTCCTATTTGTGTGTTTATTTTCTCGTATACCTTCTGTGCATCTTGAAATTTTTTGATTAAAACCTCTCTTCTGAGTAGATCTTGCCAGAGTACCTCTCTTTCCTTCTGAAAAAATTCCTTGAGAGCTAAGGTGTTTAATCTGTCGCTCTCAGAATCCAATAATTCTTTTGTTTTGGCATTTAAAGATGCATTTAATTCATAAATCTTCTCTTTTAAAGGAAATAAATCTTTGTTCCATTTGGTTTCCCAGTTGGCTTCTAATTCTTCCTTTTCTTTGAAATTTTTTGCCTTTTCTTCAGTGAGAAGTCTAGCTTCTCTTTCATAAAAGGTGAGCTTTTTCTGAATGTCATCAAAAATCCTTTTTAGTTCAATATTCTCATTATTAATTCTAAGTAAATCATCTTCTGTAATATTAATACTAGAGGTAGAGTTTGAAGTGGATACCTCAGAGCTGGAGTCGGAGATGACGTCTGCCATGCCACAGAACAAGGCATTGTTGGTGAATTCATCGTCAGAAGTTGTGTCTGACTCCCAATCTTCCTTGTTCGCCTCATTGTGCCCCTTGTTTGCCATCAGTGACTTTTGAGCATAATACTCTGCCTTCTTTTTATAGAAAGCTGAGTCCTTCTGTGGGCGAGTGGATCTGCTTCTGCACTCGTTGGCATAGTGACCTGGCTTCCCGTAGTTATAACAACCTTGGCTCTGGAATTTCCAGCTCGTTCATCAGACCTCTGTCGGTCACCACTTCTTTCCGATCGGCATTCATTTGCATAATGGCCAGGCTTACCACACTTGTAACATTCTTGAGGTGTGTGGCTTGCCTTGTCATCTGACCTCTGTTGGTCATTACCTCTGTAGTACCTGTCATTTGACCTCTGTCGGTCATCGCTTCTGTCGTCAGACCTCTGTCGGTCATCTGATCCTTCTCTTCTTCCTTCATCTCTTCTTCCACCCCTATCTTCTCTTCTCTCTCTGTTATCTCTGCCATACCTATCGTTACCCGAACTCTTCTGGTTTCCTCTGAACTCTCTGGTCAATAGAGCTAAAGATTTATCTATAGAGGTCATAGTCGTTTCTTCCTCTTCCACAATCTCGTCTTCTTCACTGTCAACGATCACAATTTTCTTCTTTTTCTCCTTCTTCTTCTCCTCTGCAGCTCTCTCCTTTCTTGATCTTTCTGACCACTCTGTAGATTTGCTAACCAAAGCAAGAGGTGCAATGGTTAGTGACTTGACTTGCGCTACTTGAGGTTCTTGTGCAGCTAATGTTCCATAAAGATCTGAGAGTGTCAAGGAGTCTAAGTCTTGATTTGTTTGTAAAGACATCGACAACTGGAGCCACTCTTCGTTCAGACTCTTTAAGAACATGACATTGTTCTCTTCAGAAGTTATGTAGATGCCGAACTTCTTGCACTTGTTGATTAGAGAGTTGAATCGGTCATATGTTGTTTGCAGAGATTCTGTTGTCAGGGCTTTGAAGGAGTAGTACTCGTTGATATATTGAGCCCTGTGGTTTTTCTGGGTTTTGGCTCCCCCTTCCAACTGTTTTTCAAGTTCTTTCCAAAGATCATACGCTGATTCGCATGCATCTAAGGACTGAAAAAGGTCGTTAGGGATACCCATGATCAGAATCTTTTTTGTTTTCTGCGCAACTTCATCCTTCTCTTTATCTGCAGTAGACCAATTCGCCTTGGGTTTTGGTTTTTGATGTTCAGGGACTTCAGGAGAGTCAACTGTAGCTGGTACACGAGGTACCGTTATCATAGGAACATGAGGAGGATTATAAAGATATTGTATGAGCTCTTTATCGGTACCCTCAAAGAAATGGACCATTCTGATCTTCCATTGAGGATACTCATCACGTAGAAGAGTAGGAGGTTTGGTTAAAGAACCGGCTGTGAAGTAGTTGTTTGTGTTTGTCATTTGAAGAGTAAAAGATTTTTAGAAAAGAGTTATGATACTGAAGGATATGAGGAAATAAACTGGAAATATTTTCTGGGTTTGGAAGCTTTTAGAATATGCACTTCAATGAGGTTTTAACCTAAAAACAGTTTATGCTTGTATTTCAACGTTCGAATGGATTGAAAGTTCTTGAAAACTAGAATCTGTATGAAGATATGAAGAACTAGGTTAAAAATCAGATGGTTTCTATCAATAATCTTACTAAAACGAGGATCACTTGATATCAAAAATCAAGTTTTGCTCTGATACCAATTGTTGGTTCCCAGATTTGGTTAGCAAGATTAATCAAATCTATTAGTTCAAGTTTAGATGTGGTGCGGAAGCGTATTTGAAGAACTAATAAATATGTTTGATAAGAAACAACACACAATATCAAAATGACAGTAATAAGAACAGATAAATGTATCTCAAAGGTTACTGAAATCTGATATATATCAAGAA
>CM066321.1:261200349-261237849 GCA_033807775.1 Saussurea involucrata
TTAACGAGAGAAGATGAAAAGCAACAATTACCGATTTACTATGTAAGTAAATCCCTTCTGGACGCTGAGACCAGATATTCCTCAAAGGAAAAGCTACTCTGGTCGCTTGTTACAACCGCAAAGAAGTTACGACATTATTTTGAGTCACATCCTATTACTGTCGTTACTAATTTTCCTCTTAAGTCTGTCTTAAGAAAACCTGAGTTATATATCTCAGTAGTTACGACATCTCGTTCAAACCCAGGACCGCTATCAAATATCAAGCCTTGGCAGACTTCGTTGCTGATTTCAGTCCACAATTGGAAACAGAAGCAGATGTGGAAGTATTAGCTGTGGTAACTCACGACGACGTCCCTTGGACTTTGTATGTAGGCGGATCATCTAACATAAGAGGTTCAGGAATTGGCGTCGTCTTAAAGTCACCACAAGGGGGCAAGATGGTGTATTCAGTCCGGTGCAACTTACAAACCACTAACAACGAAGCGGAGTACGAAGCCCTGATCGTAGGACTCAATATGGCCTATGACTCGGGGGCAACCTCGATACACGTCAAAAGCGATTCTCTTTTAGTGGTGAACCAGATAAATGGAGAATTCGCAGCTAAAGACTCGAATATGACAGCATATTTAAAAGTAGCAAAAGAAAATTCATAAAAATTCATATCTTTTTCTATCGAGCAAATTCCAAGAGATAAGAGTACTCAAGTCGACGCCCTAGCTAACCTTGGGTCTGCCCTGATCGAACCAATATTTGACAATATTCCTAAGATTCATCTAGCGGCATCATCCATTGAGGGCGTCAACATCATCCAAATCGAAGACCAAGAGGACGATTGGTCGTATGACATCCGAAACTTTCTCATACATGACCGACTCCCAGAAGATAGAATGAAAGCTCGGAGAATTTGGTTCAAGGCATCTAATGTCATGATCAGAGATACGCTCTATCGACGATCATCGACAGGTTTGAACCTAAGGTTCTTTGTGTTAATGCCAAAAATCGCACCAAAGGGACAACTTAAGGTCGATGTGGACTTAATCAACTAAAGAAAGAATCTTTTGACGAGACGTGCGGCAAAGATAAAAATAAATGAGACAAGGGATTTGATGACGTAGGAAAAACCTCAAAGAGGAGAAAACCTGCGGACGACAGGGGTGTCGTCGCTGCACTATGGTCGCCAAACAGGGGCGATATCCTTGGTTATGGCGTCAGTTGTACGATGATTACAATACAAATGAAGGAAACACTTCGAAATGTAAAGTACAAGTGTATGAAATGTAAAACAATGTTTGTCGTATGTAAATACAAAATATGAACTGTTGGTCGTGCGTTGATGTCGTACGTCGAGAGCTGATGACGGGCGTCGAGAACAAGTAACTTGCGAGATGCTCTTCGAATGTTCTTGGGTTCGCAATATGATTCTGAGCTTTAATACTTGATTTCAGGAGTTTAAGTATTCTTTCTCAGCTATTCGATGGTGTTTTGCCTTTGTTCGCCGGTTGTTATTCTCTCTGATCTCGATCCTCCCAAATGAGGATTTTAGCTTGATATTTATAGTCTTCATACAATTAATTATCTCCATAAATGCTTTGGTTAATGGCTGCAACGGCTGGAAACGGTCGCCGGAGTGAACGTCCTTTAATGGCCTTCGTCCGTTACGGTTATCGGCGGTTATGTTCGTTGCTCATTTAAGGATATTGATTCCTGCATTAAAACATGTAACAAACGTAACAGTCATGGTTAACGTTAGTTTTTAGACGAGGTCGCCTAGTTTTACTAGACAGTCGTACGGAACGGGCGACGCTATGGTTGGACGTCGAACTCACGACTTACCTTTTATGAGGGATGACGAATGCTTTTTTCGAGACCTTATCTTAATACAAGACATAGCTCACGACGTGCGATTTACCTGTCATGGTCGCGGTCGTATGACGTGAATTTTTACCCAAACAGTTTGCCCCCAAAATTTGAAAGAAAGATGGCAAATTCAAGTTTTAAATTTTGTCAATCAGATTTGTGAACAATGGAATAAGGGAAATGACTACCTTAATCGCCTCGGAACTGGACTGGTCCATTTCTAACTGAACGAGAAGTCGAAAAGGTAACGAGATCGTGACATCATGCTGACATATGATCGTGCTTACCAGCTGTCAAGGACAGGTGTCGAAGATCCGTGTGAGTATATGAAAAGACGGGGACGCGCGACGATCATCAAAGGGATCGTCTTGACATATTCGACTGATTAGAAACTTTGGTCGATCTTTTCCCAACTTATGCTTTCTTTATAATATCTGTGATTTCAAGGAGAATCAAAACCTGTAGTTTTGAATGTTTCTGCCAAAAGAGCAGCTGAGCTGGAGCGTGCTCGTCAAGGCAGGGAAAAGCGATTGAAGGCTATGTCTGGAGTTCCAAAGAAGGCGAGGATGATGATTCCGAGGGAGTCATCGATGGGGATTGATGACTCGTTGAGAGTTGCTACACCCGAAAAGGTAGGGGTCTTATCGCCTAAGAAGGCGATTGCAGCGACACCCATTAGTTATGCGCTTCCGGCGGAAACGGTGAAGCCCCCGTCTGCCGCGTCGAACCCTTTGTTAGCCGACAAGGGCAAGGATCATTCAAAGGGAGGGAGGGGAAAAGGTCACGACGGTCAATTTTACTTTGCCGTCGGACTTTATGACAGGTAATATCCTTGACGTGACGAACCTGTTCCCTCATCTGGAGAAGTTCCTGCTCCCATCTTTCAGGGAACGTTTTGAGGGGTTTCCTGTCGAGGAGACGGGGTCCCATGCGGCCGGCTTGGTTTTCATGGTAAGTCTTTCTTTCAAGACTTAGCTTGCTTATCGTTGTCTTTGTTGTCACTTTGTTTGACAAATAATGTATAATTTCACAGGCACTCCAGGCGTCATTGGCTTTGCGCGGGGAGACAGCGAAAATAAAAGACCTCTTATCTGCGACTCGTGAGAGAGAGAGAGCGGCGCTGGGCAGAGCGAGTGTCTCTACAAGTCGTGCTGAAGATTTTTCGAAGCGGTTGGACGACACTTTAAAACATTTAAAGATCGTCCAACATGCTAAGGAGGATCTTAGTCATCGTCTGACTCAGTCCTTATCTATGACTGCCGAGCAAAGAGAGGAGATGAACAAAGTTAAAGAATCTTTAGCTGCTATTTCCAAAGAGGTTGAAGATTATAAGTCCAGGGTAAATAGTCTGGAGAAAGAAGTGCAGGCCGCTAAGGATGAGAGTAAGTCTGTTTTTGCCATAGCTCGTCTTACTGCTAGAGCGGCAATCATGCGACGACATCTGATGGGAAAAAGACCCTCTTGCATCGGCGAAGGAAGAGCTGGATATCTATCTGAATGGCGTTGGGTCCACGAGGGATCTTGATTCGGACGATGAGAAGGAGGAAGAAGCGGCAGGTGAAGGTCTTCAGGACGGGACTTCAGTCATGAATACTATGGATGTTCTTCCCTTGGTTTAGTAATTTCTTTTTCTTGGTTTCGTTGCTCGACCATTGGTGGTCGAGTGTGTATCTGACAATCTTTTTAATAAATGTACTTTTTGCTTGAACTTGTGTTTTACATTTTTGGTAAACAAATATCGTATTGATCATATATTTGAACGTAGGATACATGAGAAATCTTGCGACTAAGGCACTCATTATAGTGCATAAAACAAATGTAAGAACACGCGATTAAAGCATCCATTCAGGGTATGAAAGCTAGGAAACTTAGAAATAAGTTATTTAGTATTTATAACTGATACGACTAGAACGAACGATAAATTTATATCACCTGCCCCTGTGGAGAAATGATCAAGTTAGAGACCTGATCGCTTATATTGTGTCACCTTGCGAATTTAAAGTCATACAAAAGATTTTAACGATTGATGTCGCGCGATCCTGCGATAAAACGATGTCGGGGATTGGTCGTTGGCTAGCCAACGACCCTCCGATGCTTAAGTCAGTAGTCATTCGTAATGAAAAAATTGTATGAACAAAAGCGAAAAAATTAGGACGTACTTCTTGATGGGGTATTTTCCCCCTGTCATTTATTATCCTATTCTTTGCGAGAAAAAATAGGTTTTAAATGACAGAACGATATGGCGATCCAGTGAAATACTGTCTACGGTCGACTATGTTGTCGTACGACAGGGCACCATAGTAAACTTTATCCCTGTGAAAAGATATAAGGATAGGAAAGCAAACCTGTTGAGAGCTTTGATCTTGCAATTTCATTTTACTTTCGCGGCTTCAAGGTAAACTTATAGCATTCTCGAGCGACTTTTGGCTCACTCTGGATTTCTTGGATTCCCCATGGCGTAGGGAATTTCAACATTTGATGGTACGTCGAAGGAACTGCTTTCATGTCGTGGATCCATGGTCGACCTAAGATGATGTTATAGGACGACGCACAATCTATGACACTGAACTTGGTCTGCTTGTTGATTCCTCCAGCATAGACGGGCAAGATTATCTCTCCGAAGGTGCTTGACGCTTCTCCATTGAAACCGACCAAAGTCGTTGAACGTCGGGTGATTTCCGAACGATCGATTCCCATGGCTTTGATGGTGTTGAGAAAAATGACGTTTGCCGAACTGCCCCCGTCGACCAGGACTCGACGAGTTAAACAGTTACCGACCGTGAGTTGAATGATCAACCCATCGTGATGCTTTTGGTACGAATCGCCGAGGTCGACGTTATCGAACACAATCTTCATGGCTTCTAGCTCCAAATCGCCTTTGGGTCTAAACGAGCGAGTAATAGGTTGGTCGTCAGGCGCTTGACTGGCATGACGTTTGGCTGCAGAATACGTCAGACCACATATGTCTGAACCTCCTGTGATACAATTGACAACTTTTGCATGTTCGGGGGTGGACGGTCGATTGTTGTTGGCTGGACTAGCGTCATCGTCAATGATATCTTTGAGATTTCCTTTCGAGATATGATAAGCTAGCTCCTTCTTTAGAGCGATGCAATCGTCCGTCGTGTGACCATGATCGACGTGGAAGTCGCACCAATTCGATTTGTCTTTCTTAGCGTCATCCAAATCGGATTTCTTCGGCCACCGAATGGTGGCTTGGGTGCTTTTCAGAGATTTGACTAAATCTTTTGCGGACCCTTTAAATCCATAAGAAGATATCTTGGGGTATTGAGAAAATTTAACTGCAGTCTTGGCCTGCTTTCGTTTTGAAATGAACATTCGAAATTTGGCGCACAGGATCGATTCTGGGAATTGCTTTTGTTTTGAACTCTGGTTTTTTGACACCTAAGGACTTCTTGTCGTCAATGTGCTTGCGACGAAAGGCTACGTCGTCTTCGACCCTCATATACGCTAAGGTTCGAGCTCGGACGTCTTCAAAATTTTCTGGGGGATACTTGGTCAGGTCGGTGTACAGACCTGAATTATCGTCCAGACTGCGCTTATAAGCTTCGATCGCAGTCTTAATATCGCAATTACGGATACTAATCATTTTAGCATTGAATCTATTGGAATAACTACGGATAGATTCGCTAGCCTTCTGTACGATGTAATACAGGTCACTAGTCTGCTTCTCCATCTTACGACTGCTGGCGAATTGCTGGGAGAATTGATTAACCAATTCGGCGAACGACACGATGGACTTGGGCTTTAGATTGATTAACCATTGGAGAGCTAGACCAGTGAGAGTTGCTCTGAAACTCATACACATGCATACCTCCTGGTACATAAATGGGATTGAGATTGTCCACATGAGCTGCTTATACTGCGCGACGTGCTCGGTTGGATCGGTTACACCAGAATATTTAGGAGTAAAAGCACGAATGTTACATTTCTTTGGGACTTCAACGGCCGCGATCTCGTCGATAAAAGGCGACACTTGATAGCCGGTTCGAGGCTCAACATCGACGGGCACGGCTGCCCTTGGCAATTTTGCGAGCAAAGACTGGACGTGCTCATTCTGATCTTCCAGCATCTTTAAACGCTGAGTAACGGGATCATTATCGCTAACGGTTGCCGCTGCCTGAGGGTTAACTCTGGAGTTGATTCCATTGTCGTAGGATGAACCATTAGTGTCGCCATTGAATGGAACAAAGTATGGTTGTGATCCATGCTGAAATTGCTGCGACCCATTCTGGAACAGCTGCGATCCACCGTGGAATGGCTGAGATCCACCTTGAGGTCCATTCTGGAATGGCTGCGATCCACCGTGGAATGGCTGAGACCCATTATTCATGGGTGGTGGCCTTAGGTGCTAGGGAGGAATTGTTCTGAACTGGGGATTTGGATTGAACGGCCCCGGCTGCTGATTCTGCATGAATGGACCTGGATGCTGATTTTGCGCAAATGGTCCCGGTCCCGGATTTGGATTCTGTACAGATGGCCTTGGACCATTCTGGCCAATCGATCCAGGATTTGGATTCTGCACGATCGGTCTAGGACCGGTTTGAGGTCCGAAAGGATTCCTTATGTTGGTCCCGAAAGGCTTAAACAAGTTTGTAGAAGGGGGGGGGGGGGGTTGAATACAAACACACTATTTTACTTTTCTAAATTGTTTATTGATAAATCATTAACAATTTACAGCTTGTTGCGGAAACAAGATTAAGGATAAACCTAAATCTAAACAAGTTGGAACACTAAGGTTTTCTTGCACTAAGAAAGATAAGGAGATTACTAATAAAATCCTATCTTGAGAGATTTGAACTTGTCCAGAGTTAGCAAGTTACTTCAAATGAAGTGAGTTCATCTCTTTATATACTGCATGCATTTAATGCAATTCTGTATATACTTTACACGTGTCATCAGCGGATTGGTTGCATGTCATTGACCTTTGTTGACAACCTTAGTAGCCGCATGAATGAACAGTGTAGTATCAGAGTGGTTGTACGATTTCAGATTTTCGGAGGTTATTTTCTGACATTTCGTACGGTGGCGTGCAAGGGAGGTTAAGACAAAAGTACTTTGTACGGAGGACTTCATGATCAGCTTTCGTTGATTCAGCGATTATCATTTACTATTCAGCAGATGATAAAGTTCAGCGATAGCTGAAGTCTTGTACTTGATACTTCACGTTGAGTGGACAAATCTGAGTCTTCGCTGATCCGCATCAGTTCATTAGGAGACTTGTCGCTGGTTCTTGAGCTTGATCTTCGACTTCAGCGTAGAACCTTTGTTGACGTGAATCTTGTCTTCAGGGATCATAAGTAAACAACTAACTTATCAGCGATCACCATACGGACTGAACAGACTCAGCGATATGGTGAACAGTGTTCGCTGATTGTTTAATCTAAAAGTGCGAGAGTTCCTATCAGCAGTACTGTAAGATCTTAGTACTTATCAGCGATAGTGAAACTCTGATACATATTGTTTACTTACAATTTTCACTAAGTATTTAAGATAGGGTCATTATCAAATCACTGAGGGTTTGGATCAACAATCTCCCCCTATTTGATTATGACATAGCAACAGAGAAAATTGCTATTTAATGAAAACATAAGGATAAAAAGAACTCATAAAATATTTGTCCCTTTTACTGTTTTCTGGGATCTTTTCAGTACTGATGGAGTAAAGTACATTCGCTGAAATCTTTCTTTAAATCTTTGAATCAGGTTACAATATGAATAAGAAAGATTATAAGTACAAGCGAAATAAATTACAAGTACTGAAGGATGACTGATACAATAGAGAAAAAATGGTGATTGTTGTCAGCCTTCAAAGGGTTCTTCCTTAATGAGAAGTTCATCAAGGGTTGTCTTTTCAGTTGGAATCATCCAGTCAGGAACCTTTTCTCCTTTATTCTTTAGCTTCAGAGCAGCTTCAAAAATCAAGGGTTTTAGGTGTCGTGCCTGAATGTCTTTTCTGAAGTCGCACCAGTAGATGAGATCTTTGAGCTGTTCGATTGGAGTGATTGGAAGCTCAGCGATCCGTTGAAAGCATTTACGTCCGTCGTAGTCAAGAAAGAATATTCCATAAGGATTACTGATGACTTTACCAGGGACGAAAAGTTCACATGGTGGCAAAGAGACATCAAGGGCAGATAGATCAGGATCAGGACCAAGTACTTCAGCGCGAGAGAAACCAATTCCAGTTTCATTTCGTATGACAGGACCTGAGTTTGAATCTTGACGTTTCTTCCTTGGAGAGTCCTTTTTTCTTTTCGGCTTTAGATCAGGAACAGGAGGAATATCCACACAAGAAGATATCAAATCGATCTGTCTGTTTATCAGCTTTTCGAAATGATCCTTGTACTTAGATTTTGATGGTTGGATAGCTAACCTCATCTCCAGCCATTCAGAGAGACCATACCTTTTTACAGTGTCAGCACGAAAGGTTTCAGATGAGTCATCTTCTCTGAACAGTTTGATGTCAACAATAGGTACTCCGATGGAGGTTCTTCCAGAGATGAATACCTTGTTGATCTTCGCTGGACGATATCTGAAGTGGATTTTCTCTTTACACCAGATCAGGGTGGTCTGAGAAACTTCAGCTTTCTTTTCCACGATCTTCTGGGCTTGTTCCCAAAGCTTTCGTTGGATTTGAATGGGAATACGCTTCAGCTTGGGGTCTTTGACAGATTCTTGAGTGAGCTTGATGGCGTATTCTCTGTCTTTATCTTCAGCTTCCTTCCTTTCAGCGATGAGGCGTTCAGCTCTGAGATGATCCTGGTATTCAGCTTTTGAAATTCTGAACTTAGGAGGAACTGAAGGTAGTTGATCGCGCCTTAGGATGATTCGCTGATCCTCGAATCGCTTTATCATTTCTTCTCTCCTCTTTTGATCTTCTTCACTCAGCCTTTGAGCAACTGAGGAAGGTCTGTTTCTGTGCGAGAGAGGTTGTTCTTCTGGTTCATCAGTCTCAGAGATTAAATCTAAGACTGGGATTATGTCTTCAGCGGTAGCTGGAATTATTGGTGAAGTCGCAATAGAAGATCTTTCAGCGATATCCTCAAACAGGGGAGAGGACTAGCTGAAACGCAGCGATCTTACAAATAAGAACTGGGTAGAAGAACTTGGGTAGAAAAGATAGAAAAAAATGTGGATGTGTATGGTGTTTGTGGAATGGATAACTGATTTTTCAGAGATGATCAGGGAAGGAAAAATAAGTTTAGTGTACCTGACAAATCGGCTTTGCAAGTAGGATCGCCAGATTATCATCTTCAGCGATGCCTTTGTCTTTGCTTTTCTCAGCGCCAGAGGCTGAGTGCTTTGTCTTTGTCTTCTCCCCTGAAGGTTCTTTTATTGAAATACCTTTAAGAGCTTTGGTTCGAGGAGCAGGTTTGACAACAAAGAAATCATCGTCATCTTCATCATCATCATCATCGTTCCTTGGAGAGGAGGATGGTTCAGCTTCAGGGATGTCGAAGTCTTCGTCTTCTTCTGCTTCAGATTCCTCAGCATCTTCTTCGAGTTTCTCCCCCTCAGATACAGAGGCGAGGTTCTCGGTTCCCTCAGGGTTTTCATCTCCCTGAGGTCCAGTAATCCGATCTTCAATACCCTCTCCCCTGATAGATTCATCATGGGAAAGGTCTTCAGCGCTCTTATTTTGATCTTCAGCGCTCTTCTCCTGTTCAGCGCTCTTCTCCCCCTCTTTCTCATGATGGGCGGGGGAGGAATGGGTAGATTCAGCATTGGTGTTGTCTCTGTCTTCTAGGCCAGAGACTTTCACACAACCTTCAAGCTTAGCTATTCTGTCTTCTAGGCCAGAAATAGCAGGCGTGATTTTCTTCAGCTCTTGGCGATCCTCTGCGGTGAACGAGTCCAAAACAGGTGCAGGGGCCGGAGCAGGAGCTGGATTATTTGCGTTGTTCACCAGCGTCTCGATCATTGTCTTGACAGAACTAAGATCGGTCTTCACTGAGCCCAAGTCGGTCTTGACCACTGACATATCACCTTCGAGTGTACCAACCGATTTCTTCAGCGTTGTAACCGCGCTGGAAATGGTGGAAACTGATGATTTGAGGTTGGTGTAGTCAGTGTAGATGTCGGAGAGCACTTTGGCAAAGTCGGCGAGAGTTTTATCAAGGTCTTTGATGTCATCAGAGGAGGCCTTCTTGTCCACCACAGTAGTCAGCTTCGTCAGATTCTCTCCAGCGTTTGTTACAGCTGTAGAGTTATTTGATAGACCGGTGGTGAGATCCGTAAGTTTCATCTCCATAGACTTCAGAGACTGGTTGATGTCTCCCAAAAAAGGACCTGTAACATATAGGTACTTGTGAACAAAGGAAAGCTCAGAAGTTCCAGGTTTAGTTACAGTGTTTAAGGTGGGATCTGTACCTGCAGGAGCGTTGACGAACTCATCAAAGTTTCGAGTCCCTCCATAGTGTTCCATATCTCCCTCAAAAGTTCCGTGAGGGATGGAGATCTCTGCAGGTCCTTTCTTCGTCATTCGCTGAGAAGCTTCAACGGCTTCTTGAATGATGGCATCTCCAGTTTTGACTGGAGGAGTGTCCAAAGAAGTAGAGGGAGGAGCGAAGGATAAGAATTGGGGTTGGGTTTCAAGTTCAGCGTTGGATTCGCTGAGAAGTACTTCATCAGTCTTTTGAGAGACTGACGAAGGTTGGGTAGATTCCAAAGTTCTAACCTCAGCGTTTAAGGACGCTGAAGTAGGTTTAGAAGGGATGGCTTGAATTGGTGTGGCAGAGCGTACCACGGAACTTTCTTGATCCTTCAGCATGCAATTGCTGGGGTTGCTCCTTGGTTTTCTTGATCCTTTTGGAATCAAGAGGGGTAAGAGATTGTTTCCTTTTCTTAGAAGGAATGGATTTTGTGGCCGGGGTATCAGCGATGGGTATTGTCGCTGAAGGAGCCACAGAAAGCGGAGAATTAAGAAGAGTGAGAAGAGTAGAGAGACGTACCTCGTTGGCGACAGGCTTGAAGTCGAGAACTTTAGGGCCAATCTGAGAGAGTTTCAGATCACCCTCTTCAGGATAGCTGTCCTTCAGGCCATATTGAAAGATGGCGCTGATGAATCGCGGGTAAGGAACCCATGCTGGTTGGTCAGCGGCAGAATCAACACGTTGAATGAGGTCTTCATAGATGATGGAGGCCCAGTCAATGTTGAGACCTTTCAGCAGTGCGTAACCCATGGCCTGCTGAGGTTGAGCGGCTTGATCAGAAGATCCGGATTTCGCTGTCATGCAGCTGATCAGGTGAGCGAAGATGAAGTTCATCTCGCTGGGCATCTTGGATTTCTTTATCAGCGTCAGCTTCTTCTCAGGTAGCTTGTCTCTTCCAGTCTCCCAGATGTAACCCATCGCATCAAGGAAAGCAATGATTTCTTCCCTGTCAGCGTGCTTCTTGTGGTCAGGAAATGGAATGAAAGGATTTTCTGAGGTAGCGTTAGGGAATTTCAGAGCTTTGCGGATTATTGCTGGGGTTATCTTGATGGTGCCATACTCAGTATCGCTGAGTATGCAGTCGATGGTTTTAGATGGATCTTTGGCTGAGGGTAGGTTGGTGTGTCTGGCAGAGTACCAGAATTGGGATAATAGACGCTGACTGGCAGGAGGTGTGATTGTCAGTGCTGTGTATATGGGGCTATTCTTCAAAAAATTTACAGCGTCGTCTAGATGGGATACCTGCTTCCGAGGAGGAAACTCGAGAAGCGCTGAAAGGTTGTTTGCCTTTGTCCAGTCTAGTTGATCCAGCTCAAACTTAACCTGAGGAGCTTTGGTGATTTCCAGTTCCTCAGAATCAGTGGAGATGGACTCAGCGGTAACATTCAGCTTTGAAGTTGCCATTTCACTGTATTATCAGTTCAACCAAAGATGTTAACAAATAAGAAATATCTTAATGTGGAAAGAAAATTTCCATTAAGATTTCTCGAATTTTGTCCATTTCATTCAGACAAAAAAGTCTTAATGAAGATTAGGGTTTTTCTTGTTTAAAAAAAAAACGAATATAACACCTATAAGCCTTGTATTCCAGTTTTAAAAAAAAATGGATACGAAAGAAGAACAAGTTTAAGATTTTAGATTTAAAACTTGAAGAACAACCATGAAATGGTTGTGTTTATAAAACCATGAAAGAAAATGATTTTATTTTTGAGTTCTTTTGTTTGATCTTGTGTAAAACAATGATAAGATCGAAAACAAGTTATTTGCATTTGATAATAGATAAGAACATATTAACCTTGAGTTTGATGAAGAAGATGATGAACAGTTCTTGAAGATTGAGAGCACAAAATACAACAGTGTTCTTTTCTTGCGGAGAAAGATTGACTCGCATAAAAGACAAATATAAACTTTGAGAGAGTTTATATAGGAAGAGAGTAGAGAGAGAAAAACTTGAGCGGGAAAGTTTTTCATCATGACACGGACACGTGTTTGCATTTGATTGGACAGACAACGAAACGTGCAAACGTGTGTCAGAAAAAGAAACGTGCCTGGTGTTATCCGTTGCAATGACGTCACAACTGTCCTTTCACATTCTTTCGTTGTCTCTGAGGTTTTGAAAGAAAAACTCAGGGACTCTTTGGAAAATATGAAGCACTGTTTAGAAATATCAGTGAGGGTTTTAAGAAATTTCAAAATATTATTCAGTGATGAAAGAATTTGAAATCTTGCATTTTCATGCGTTTTGTCAGAGAAAACATACCTTGATATCAGTTTAACCCAATTTATTCAGAGAGAAGATGATGAAATGGATTGTACAAGTTTATTTTATCCTGATTAAATGTGAACCGCTGAAGATTTATCCTTCAAAGTTCAGCATTCCAAGCTCGCTGATGAGAAAGTTGAATCTTGTCTCATCAAGAGGTTTGGTAAACAAATCAGCTAACTGATAATCAGTTGGGATAAAATGAAGTTCTATATCACCATTCATCACATGATCTCTGATAAAATGATATCTGATTTCTATGTGTTTTGTCTTTGAGTGTAGCACTGGATTGTTTGCTATAGCGATGGCACTTGTGCTGTCGCAATAGATTGGAATTTTGGAGAGCTGAAGATCATAGTCTAGTAGTTGATTTCTCATCCACAAGACTTGAGAACAGCAGCTTCCAGCGGCTACATACTCAGCTTCAGCTGTGGAAGTGGACACCGAGTTTTGCTTCTTACTTGTCCAACTTACCAGCTTTCCACCCAGGAGCTGACATCCTCCTGTGGTGCTTTTACTATCCATTTTGCAACCTGCAAAATCACTGTCTGAATAGGCGGTTAGATCGAATCCTGAATCTTTGGGATACCAAAGACCTAGCTTCGCTGTACCCTTAAGATATCGAAAGATTCGCTTTACAGCTTTCATGTGAGATATCTTAGGTTCAGCTTGATATCGTGCGCACAGACATGTTGCAAACATAATATCGGGTCGGCTAGCTGTAAGATACAGTAGTGAGCCGATCATCCCACGGTACAGCGTGACATTGACAGGAACACCCTTTGTGTCCTTATCAAGTATCAGCGGTGGTGCCATAGGGGTTTTCATAGCTGAACTTTCAGTTAAGTCGAATTTTTTCAGCATATCTTTAACATACTTTCCCTGATTTATAAAAGTTCCTTTTTCAGTTTGCTTAATCTGAAGACCAAGGAAATATGTTAGTTCACCCATCATACTCATTTTATACTCATCTTTCATTCTATCAGCGAAACGAGTACAAAGTTCAGGGTTAGTAGAACCAAATATAATGTCATCAACATATATTTGAACTAAAATGATATGACCTTTTATTTTTCTAAAAAACAAAGTTTTGTCAATCTTACCTCTCTCAAATTTTTCAAGGTGGAGATACGTAGAAAGAGTGTCATACCATGCACGAGGAGCTTGCTTCAAGCCATAAAGTGCCTTATCCAGCTTATAAACATAACCTGGACGCTTAGGATCTGAGAATCCTGGAGGTTGTTCCACATAAACTTCTTCATTCAGCTTTCCATTTAGAAACGCTGACTTAACATCCATTTGATGTACAGTGAAGTTTTTGTGTACAGCATATGCTAAGAAAAGACGAATAGATTCAAGTCTTGCTACAGGAGCAAAGGTTTCATCATAATCTATACCTTCCTCTTGTCTGTATCCCTGAGCAACAAGACGAGCTTTGTTGCGAGTTACAGTACCATGTTCGTCCAACTTGTTTCGATAGACCCACTTAGTGCCTATCACTGTTTTGTCAGTTGGTCTCCGAACAAGTTTCCAAACTTTGTTTCTTTCGAATTCAGTCAGCTCTTCTTGCATAGCGCTGACCCAGTTTGGATCTCTGAGGGCATCATCTATTTTCTTTGGTTCAGTTAGAGAAATAAAGTTAACAAATAAACAAATATTACCTGCACTTCTACGAGTCTGAATACCAGCGTTGGGATCACCAAGAATTTGATCGATTGGGTGATTTACAGTCCATCGCTGAGCCGGAGCATGCGTCGCTGACTCAGTCTGAACTGGAGAAACTGAAGATGAGGCTTCAGCTACTTCTGGATAATCAGCTAAGAGAGGAATGCTTGCATTTGTCACTTCATTCACTGATTGCTGAGAAATAGATGGAATTTCTGAGACATTTGGATCAACTGCGGGTATAGTATTTATAGGAACAGCTGAGACCCAAGATGTTTCAGCTTCACTATTCTGCATATTGGGAATGATAGTAGGACCATCATTTTCAGTTGTATGAGTATGAGTAGTGGGAACATCTTCTGAATCACCAAGATGAGAAAACATCCATTGATTCAGTTCTTCTGTATCAGCGTTCGGTTTAGAGTTCGCTGAACGGGATTCGTCAAACGTGACGTGAATAGTTTCTTCTACAGTTTGTCTTCTTCGGTTGAAGACTCTGAAGGCTTTGGAAACTGAGGAGTATCCAAGAAAGATTCCATCATCAGCCTTAGGATCAAACTTTCCAAGGGCATCTCTGTTGTTCAGTATGAAACACTGACAACCAAAGATGTGAAGAAAGCTGATTGAAGGCTTTCTCCCATGAAAAAGTTCATAGGCTGTCTTTTTGAATCTTTTGACTATCAGCGACCTGTTTTGCGTAAAACAAGCCGTGTTGACAGCTTCTGCCCAAAACTGAGTAGGCAGGTGAGAATCGCTGAGCATTGAACGTGCAGCTTCAATAATTGTTCTATTTCTTCTTTCAGCGACTCCGTTTTGTTGTGGTGTTCTCACTGACGAAAAGTTGTGAGAAATACCCTTGCTCTCAAGGAAGGAATCAAGAGAACTGTTTTTGAATTCAGTTCCATGATCACTCCTTATTGAGCGAACAGTCATATTGTTCAGAGTTTCCATCTTACGAACAAAGGTGATGAGTTCTTCAGGGGTGTCACTCTTAGAACGGAGAAACATTACCCATGTATAACGAGAGAATTCATCAACTATGACCAGCGTATATTTCTTTCCAGCGATGGATTGTTTGTTAACGGGGCCAAACAAATCCATATGGAGTAGTTGAAGAGGAGATGACACTGAGGAAACTTGCTTTGACTTAAAGCTTGCCTTGGTCTGTTTCCCTTTTTCACACGCTGAACATAAGGATTCTTTGGCGTATGAATGTTGAGGTAGACCAGTGACTAACTCTTTGGATGAAAGAGTATTCAGTGTCTTGAAGTTGAGATGTGAGAGCCTCTTGTGCCATAGCCAGTTGACATCAGAAGATGCCTTTGAGAAGAAACAGGAGTTCTCAGTGGTTGTTGAGTCCATGTTTATAACGTAAACATTTTCCAAACGATAACCGCTGAGAGCTATCTTCTCCTTTTTGTCAGAGACAAAGCAGGATTCCTTGGTGAAAATCACTTTGTTATCCATGTCGCAAAGCTGACTGATGCTCAGAAGATTATGCTTCAGCCCTTCAACATATGCGACTCTTCTGAAGGATGTTGTACCATTTGAAAGTACACCATACCCTCGGGTGTGTCCTTTTCCATTTCCACCGAAAGTTACAGAGGGACCCTTCTCTTCCTTGTATTCAGCGAGCAGGCTTTTCTTTCCAGTCATGTGTCTAGAGCATCCGCTATCGAGATACCAGATACCCTTCTTAACCTGCAATACAAAGGAAGATTAGTTTTGCTTGGGTACCCACTTCACCATGTATACGCGTTTGTCAGTGGAAGTGGTTGGAATGGGTTCAGCAGTCTTCGCAGCATTTGAAGATTCAGCTTTGTCTTTCTTCACTTTGGTCAATTTCTTGACCTCAGCGGTAGGAGTCACCTTGACCTGACTTGCAATTGGTTTGGTCTTCTTTGGTGCTATCTTCACCTTAGCTATCTTATCAGCTTTGGTGGCTGTGGGACACTTACTTGCAATATGATCGGTAAGTCCACAGTGATAACATTTCCTATAACTAAAATTAGTTCTAGGACCACTTGTGTGCTGAGCTTTTAATTTGGAATTAGAAGTGCCAGCACCAAGTACACTATTGGTTTTTGAAATAGGACGAACATTCAGTTCTTCAGATTTCTTACCAAGGACATCTACTCTGAGTCTAGGAGTAGGTCGCTGAACTGATCCAGAGGTCTGATTTCTAGAACCAGATGAATGAATCACTAAGGCTTTGGAAGCATTCAGCTTAGGTACTAAAGTACCCTTCTGAGGATTTTGATAAATTACAATTCCTTTACCTTTATCTTTAGAGACAGAGGTAGGTTTTGAATAAACCATTTTCTCCTTACCTTTTGAGGAGGTAGGAGTTTCCTCAGGGATTGGTGTAATCGACGAGGAGTACTGAGATGAAGAAGTGTCAGCTACTGAGGATACGAACGTTCCAAATTTAAGCATTGAACGTTCAGTGGTTGGAATTGGAGTATCATATTTATAACCCAGACCACGTTTATCACTCAGAGGAATCTGAGCCTTAATTATCTCAGTGATCTTTGTTGAAGAATTACACCATCCTTCAACAGTAGCTTGTTCAGCTTTTAATGCAGCGATAGCTTCCGCTCGTTCAATTTTGACTAGCTGATTTAAATGGACTTGATCTTTAAAATCTTCTTCAAATTTAGAAAGCTTTTCTATTTGAAGGTGGCAATTTTTAAGCTTTTCAGCGAGATCAAGATTTTGGTTTTCAACCACAGCTTTGCCGTTCATTGCTTCGTATAAGCTTCTAGTCAGAAGTTCGATTTTACGGAGACTATCAGCTTCATCAATATTTACAATATTGGTAAAGAAGGAAGGTGATACCTGAATGGCAGATGTTGAAGTGGAGGGAATGTCTGAACTTTCTTCCTCTTCTTCAATCTTGGCCATGAGACATTGATTTGCTTCATCATCTTCAGAATCAGATGATGAGGCTTCTTCATCAGAAGCAGCCCAATCATAGTCAGCCATTAGGCCTTTTCCCTTCTTCTTAAAGCTTTTCAGCTTTGCATACTTCTCCTTCAGCTTTAAGTATTTGTCGTCTTTATTCCTTGGAACAAAGGATTTCTTTGTAAAGGCTGAAGGTCTCATGATTTTCTTTGACCTGCACTCGTTAGCGAAATGACCTGTCTTTTCGCAGTTAAAACAAGTAGCAGTAGCCTTATCAACAAAAGCTGATGACTTAGGCTTGTCAGCTATAGAAAGAGTTTTGTTCTTTCTAAACATTTTCTTCTTGGCGAATCTCCTGAACTTTTTAGTTAGGAGAGCCAAGGATTCATCATCTGAAGAATCAGAATCTGATGATCTTTCAGAGTTACTTTCTAACTCAGTGATAGTGACCACGGGTCGCTGAGTAGAAGGTTCCTCTGAGATTAAAGCAACAGGGGTGCTTTTGGAATCTTTTACAAGATTCTTCTTAAGATGGCTAGATTGCTCATGATTCAGCAATGTGCCATATAAGGTAGCGAGTGTCATTGATCTTAGATCTTTTGACAGCTTGAGACACATGGAATAATTGTCCCAGCTTTCAGGTAAACATTCTAAAAACTTTGTCAGAACTTCAAAGTTAGAATATTCCTTACCAACCGTTTTAAGATCTATAATTAAGCAGTTAAAACGTTGATGTACTTCAGAGAGAGTTTCATTCTTACCAGAGATGAAACTTTCGTATTGTCTTACCAGGTTGATCTTTCTTGAATCCTGGACTTCAGACGTTCCTTCATACTGAACACATATTGTGTCCCACATGGCCTTTGAGGATTTCAGGTTCATGACGGAATGGTAGACTCCGTCAGGAAGGGCCATGGATAGTATGGATCTGGCTTTTGTATCTATAGCCACTTTCTTCTTGTCTTCATCGGTCCAATGATGGATTTCCTTTGGAATCAGCCTTTCTGGAATAGCAGCTCTAGTTGCAGTGGCTGGAACGGCAGGATCAATCGTTACAGGGATGTGTGGACCGTTTTCAAGATAGTAAGGTATAGTAGGGTCTACACCTTCTAAGAAGAGTGTCATCCTATTTTTCCATAAGTTGAAGTTGTCTCTGGAAAATCTAGGGGGTTTTGCAAGAGAACCATTGTCGATATAGTGAGTGTTTGTGTTTGAGTTGGCCATTTTCAGATAATAGCAAGGAAGAGAAATATCTTAGATTAGATCTTGTTTATGAGATTAAACAAATCTGCTCTGATACCACTTGTTGGTCCCGAAAGGCTTAAACAAGTTTGTAGAAGGGGGGGGGGGGGGGGGGTTGAATACAAACACACTATTTTACTTTCCAAGTATTCGTTAGTATAATACACGCTCGTCGAAGATTTTCTCTAGATGAGGTCCCACGGATGGCGCCAAACTGTTAATGCCAAAAATCGCACCAAAGGGACAACTTAAGGTCGATGTGGACTTAATCACCTAAAGAAAGAATCTTTCGACGAGACGTGCGACAAAGATAAAAATAAATGAGACAAGGGATTTGATGACGCAGGAAAAACCTCAAAGAGGAGAAAACCTGCGGACGACAGGGGTGTCGTCGCTGCACTATGGTCGCCAAACAAGGCGATATCCTTGGTTCTGGCGTCAGTTGTACGATGATTACAAAACAAATGAAGGAAACACTTCGAAATGTAAAGTACAAGTGTATGAAATATAAAACAATGTTTGTCGTATGTAAATACAAAATATGAACTGTTGGTCGTGCGTTGATGTCGTGCGTCGAGAGCTGATGACGGGCATCGAGAACAAGTAACTTGCGAGATGCCCTTCGAATGTTCTTGGGTTCGCAGTATGATTATGAGCTTTAATACTTGATTTCAGGTGTTTAAGTATTCTTTCTCAGCTATTCGATGGTGTTTTGCCTTTGTTCGCCGGTTGTTATTCTCTCTGATCTCGATCCTCCTAAATGAGGATTTTAGCTTGATATTTATAGTCTTTATATTATTAATTATCTCTATAAATGCTTTGGTTAATGGCTGCAACGGCTGGAAACGGTCGCCGGAGTGAACGTCCTTTAATGGCCTTCGTCCGTTACGGTTATCGGCGGTTATGTCCGTTGCTCATTTAAGGATATTGATTCCAGCATTAAAACATGTAACAAACGTAACAGTCATGGTTAACGTTAGTTTTTAGACGAGGTCGCCTAGTTTTACTCGACGGTTGTACGGAACGGGCGACGCTATGGTTGGACGTCGTATGGAACTCACGACTTACCTTTTACGAGGGATGACGGATGCTTTTGTCGAGACCTTATCTTAATACAAGACATAGCTCACGACGTGCGATTTACCTGTCATGGTCGCGGTCGTACGACGTGAATTTTTACCCAAACACTTTGTCAATAAGAATCAAATCCAGAGGATCCTTCAAGAAATGCACGAAGGTGAATGTGGCAATCATTCAGGAGGTCGCAGTTTGGCTAATCG
The DNA here is from genome assembly GCA_033807775.1 of Saussurea involucrata. Lineage (NCBI taxonomy): Eukaryota > Viridiplantae > Streptophyta > Magnoliopsida > Asterales > Asteraceae > Saussurea > Saussurea involucrata. Next base: position 261,220,013 of record CM066321.1, read on the forward strand.
TATCTCTTGACAAGGTTATTTTTGGCCAACATTACATCAAGACGCTGTCAGGTATGTCCAAAACTGTAACCCTTGCCAACGACATTCAGGTATGTCACATAAACCATCTGAACCTTTACATTCGACATTGATCCCGTGGCCCTTCATGAGATGGGGTATGGATATTGTCGGCAAACTACCACCTGCCCCGGGGCAAAAGGTATTTCTCCTCGTACTTACAGATTACTTCTCCAAATGGGTAGAAGCAGCTGCTTACTCCCAAGTTCGGGATAAAGAAGTTGTATCTTTTATCCAAACTAATATTATCTGCAGGTTCGGGATTCCATCCGAAATCGTCTGCGACAATGGATCTCAATTCATAAGCGGCAGAACTCAACAATTCTGTGAAGACCGCAACATAAGATTAACGAGCTCGAACCCTAGATATCCCCAAGCAAATGGACTTGCCGAATCAAGTAATAAAACCATCCTTGCCTCGATCAAGAAAAGATTGCAGGCCGCAAAAGGAAGATGGGTCGAAGAACTTCCTTCGGTCCTATGGGCAAATCGCACGACACCACGTACGTCTACGGGGCAAACCCCTTTCTCGTTGGTATATGGCTGTGAAGCAGTCTTGCCTATCGAGGTCCATCTTCCAACCTCGAGGCATACCTCCGTCGACCATAACCAGGTTGATTTAAGTTACGACATATGTCTGAACCTCCTGTGATACAATTGACAACTTTTGCATGTTCGGGGGTGGACGGTCGATTGTTGTTGGCTGGACTAGCGTCATCGTCAATGATATCTTTGAGATTTCCTTTCGAGATATGATAAGATAGCTCCTTCTTTAGAGCGATGCAATCGTCCGTCGTGTGACCATGATCGACGTGGAAGTCGCACCAGTTCGATTTGTCTTTCTTAGCGTCATCCAAATCGGATTTCTTCGGCCACCGAATGGTGGCTTGGGTGCTTTTCAGAGATTTGACTAAATCTTTTGCGGACCCTTTAAATCCATAAGAAGATATCTTGGGGTATTGAGAAAATTTAACTGCAGTCTTGGCCTCTGCTTTCGTTTTGAAACGAACATTCGAAATTTGGCGCACAGGATCGATTCTGGGAATTGCTTTCGTCTTGAACTCTGGCTTTTTGACACCTAAGGACTTCTTGTCGTCAATGTGCTTGCGACGAAAGGCTACGTCGTCTTCGACCCTCATATAAGCTAAGGTTCGAGCTCGGACGTCTTCAAAATTTTCTGGGGGATACTTGGTCAGGTCGGTGTACAGACCTGAATTATCATCCAGACCGCGCTTATAAGCTTCGATCGCAGTCTTAATATCGCAATTACGGATACTAATCATTTCAGCATTGAATCTATTGGAATAACTATAGATAGATTCGCTAGCCTTCTGCACGATGTAATACAGGTCACTAGTCTGCTTCTCCATCTTACGACTGTTGGCGAATTGCTGGGAGAATTGATTAACCAATTAGGCGAACGACCCGATGGACTTGGGCTTTAGATTGATTAACCATTGGAGAGCTAGACCAGTGAGAGTTGCTCCGAAACTCTTACACATGCATACCTCCTGGTACATAAATGGGATTGAGATTGTCCACATGAGCTGCTTATACTGCGCGACGTGCTCGGTTGGATCGGTTACACCAGAATATTTAGGAGTAAAAGCACGAATGTTACATTTCTTTGGGACTTCAACGGTCGCGATCTCGTCAATAAAAGGCGACGCTTGATAGCCGGTTCGAGGCTCAACATCGACGGGCACGGCTGCCCTTGGCAATTTTGCGAGCAAAGACAGGACGTGCTCATTCTGATCTTCCAGCATCTTTAAACGCTGAGTAACGGGATCATTATCGCTAACGGTTGCCGCTGCCTGAGGGTTAACTCTGGAATTGATTCCATTGTCGTAGGATGAACCATTAGTGTCGCCATTGAATGGAACAAAGTATGGTTGCGATCCATGCTGAAATTGCTGCGACCCATTCTGGAACGGCTGCGATCCACCGTGGAATGGCTGAGATCCACCTTGAGGTCCATTCTGGAATGGCTGCGATCCACCGTGGAATGGCTGAGACCCATTATTCATGGGTGGTGGCCTTAGGTGCTGGGGAGGAATTGTTCTGAACTGGGGATTTGGATTGAACGGCTCCGGCTGCTGATTCTGCATGAATGGACCTAGATGCTGATTTTGCGCAAATGGTCCCGGTCCCGGATTTGGATTCTGTACAGATGGCCTTGGACCATTCTGGCCAATCGATCCAGGATTTGGATTCTGCACGATCGTTCTAGGACCGGTTTGAGGTCCGAAAGGATTCCTTAGTCGTGCAATTTCCTCAACTGCTCTGCAATTCTGCTCAGCCATAGCATTGAGTTGATTCCTGGCGACTTCGAGCTCCTGGTACATTTGAGCAACAGCATGCAGCGGATTCCCAGGGGCTTCCATTTTCTTGTATCTGCGGATAAAAGAAACTCCAAGTAATCGTTAGTAGAATACACGCTCGTCGAGGATTTTCTCTAGATGAGGTCCCACGGATGGCGCCAAACTGTTAATGCCAAAAATCGCACCAAAGGGACAACTTAAGGTCGATGTGGACTTAATCAACTAAAGAAAGAATCTTTCGACGAGACGTGCGACAAAGATAAAAATAAATGAGACAAGGGATTTGATGACACAGGAAAAACCTCAAAGAGGAGAAAACCTGCGGACGACAGGGGTGTCGTCGCTGCACTATGGTCGCCAAACAAGGCGATATCCTTGGTTCTGGCGTCAGTTGTATGATGATTACAAAACAAATGAAGGAAACACTTCGAAATGTAAAGTACAAGTGTATGAAATATAAAACAATGTTTGTCGTATGTAAATACAAAATATGAACTGTTGGTCATGCGTTGATGTCGTGCGTCGAGAGCTGATGACGGGCATCGAGAACAAGTAACTTGCGAGATGCCCTTCGAATGTTCTTGGGTTCGCAGTATGATTATGAGCTTTAATACTTGATTTCAGGAGTTTAAGTATTCTTTCTCAGCTATTCGATGGTGTTTTGCCTTTGTTCGCCGGTTGTTATTCTCTCTGATCTCGATCCTCCTAAATGAGGATTTTAGATTGATATTTATAGTCTTTATACCATTAATTATCTCTATAAATGCTTTGCTTAATGGCTGCAACGGCTGGAAACGGTCGCCGGAGTGAACGTCCTTTAATGGCCTTCGTCCGTTACGGTTATCGGCGGTTATGTCCGTTGCTCATTTAAGGATATTGATTCCAGCATTAAAACATGTAACAAACGTAACAGTCATGGTTAACATTAGTTTTTAGACGAGGTCGCCTAGTTTTACTCGACGGTCGTACGGAACGGGCGACGCTATGGTTGGACGTCGTGTGGAACTCACGACTTACCTTTTACGAGGGATGACGGATGCTTTTGTCGAGACCTTACCTTAATACAAGACATAGCTCACGACGTGCGATTTACCTGTCATGGTCACCGTCGTACGACGTGAATTTTTACCCAAACACTTTGTCAATAAGAATCAATTCCAGAGGATCCTTCAAGAAATGCACGAAGGTGAATGTGGCAATCATTCAGGAGGTCGCAGTTTGGCTAATCGTATCTCTTGACAAGGTTATTTTTGGCCAACATTACGTCAAGACGCTGTCAGGTATGTCCAAAACTGTAACCCTTGCCAACGACATTCAGGTATGTCACTTAAACCATCTGAACCTTTACATTCGACATTGATCCCGTGACCCTTCATGAGATGGGGTATGGATATTGTCGGCAAACTACCACCTGCCCCGGGGCAAAAGGTATTTCTCCTCGTACTTACAGATTACTTCTCCAAATGGGTAGAAGCAGCTGCTTACTCCCAAGTTCGGGATAAAGAAGTTGTATCTTTTATCCAAACTAATATTATCTACAGGTTCGGGATTCCATCCGAAATCGTCTGCGACAATGGATCTCAATTCATAAGCGGCAGAACTCAACAATTCTGTGAAGACCGCAACATAAGATTAACGACCTCGAACCCTAGATATCCCCAAGCAAATGGACTTGCCGAATCAAGTAATAAAACCATCCTTGCCTCGATCAAGAAAAGATTGCAGGCCGTAAAAGGAAGATGGGTCGAAGAACTTCCTTCGGTCCTATGGGCAAATCGCACGACACCCCGTACGTCTACGGGGCAAACCCCTTTCTCGTTGGTATATGGCTGTGAAGCAGTCTTGCCTATCGAGGTCCATCTTCCAACCTCGAGGCATACCTCCGTCGACCATAACCAGGTTGATTTAAGTTACGACCTCGATGCCTTAGAAGAGCTTAGAGAATAAGCATTGATCAGAATGGCGTCGCAGAGGCAAGTAGTCGAACGACATTTCAACAAGAAAGTTAAAATAAAAGTCTTCCACGTAGGCGAATACGTCCTCCGACGAGTATTCCAAAACACCTAAGAGCCCAACGCCGGTAAACTTTCTACCAGATGGGAAGGTCCTTATCGAATTTCAGAAGTGGTGGGCAAAGGTGGCTATCGGCTCCAAACCCTTGACAATCAAGATGTCATGCGTAGTTGGAATGCAGCACATTTGAGAAAGTATTTCTTTTAAACCTTTCTCCTTTCTATTTTAATCCCCACGATTATTGATTTAAACATTAAAAGGTCAATAAGTAAGACAACGACCAGCATCGGACGTCGTTTACCGCAGGATTGCAGACATTGACTTTATTACACGATGTCAGCGTATTTTCGCAAAGTCATATGATTTAATTATCTAATTATTGCGACATATGATTCGAATATAATATGTCATATTATAATTATCGTGTTTTAATCACGAAATATCCATGACTTATGCTTTTTGTCATAACATATGCCTAAGTCGCACGATCCTTTGTTTGTTCTACGTTCGAAGTTTACAATTGATATCATATTTATAAGCAATAAGTCAAAAATGATATATAAATTTCATTCCACGAACTGTACGGTTACATTTAAAGTAACTTGACCTCTGACGGACGACCAAGAGATGAATCTTTTCTAGAAAACAAAAATCCTATCGATCCTACTTAAACAAGACGCTGACTATTCTTAGAAACTTAAGCAAGGATCAAACAAAAAGGTTAGGCCACGACATGCTAAGAAGATGAGCCCACAATATTTTGAGAATGTGGCTCTTAAGATTAATGTTAAGCCTATGGAAAAACATTAGTCACACCTTCGGCCGTAGCCTCAGGACCTTTGGACATCGCTTCGTCCTCTTCGACCTCTTTTTCATCATCCGAATCCAGGTCTCTAGCGCTCCCGACTCCATTCAAGAAGAAGTCAAGCTCAATTTGCGCTTGTGCTAGAGGGTCCTTGCCCAACAGATGCTGTCTCATTATAGCAGCACGCGCTGTCAGTCGAGCCAGAGCAAAGGTAGATGTTTGGCCAAAAAATCACAGGTCTCGACCACGACCAGGTAAGGTAAGACGCATGTTATGAAACAGTATCTTGGATTAAGATAAGGTCTCGACAAAGACTATAGAAACCTTCTTCGTCCCTCCTAAAAGGTAGGTCGAGCGCTCCTCACGACACTCGACCATATTGTCGCCTGACTTACGCGACCGACATACATTACCTCGCGACCTCGACTAAGCTAACGTTTAACATGACTGTTACGTTTGTTTAAAGTGTTTAATGCAGGAGTCAAAGTCATTAAGAAGCAACGGCTATAACCGACGCAGTAATACTTGTAACCGATGAAGAACAATTATGAAGAATTATCATATGTCGACCGTTATAACAGTTGACAATCAATGAGCTAATAAAGGCATCCGAAGGCTATAAAAGATCAAGTAGAACCTCAGTTTCAGGGGGAGGATCACCAAATCATAATCGAATCGTCAGAGAATATCAGAAAACAATAGCAGCTAAACATTCAACCTGGAAAGAACATTACAAGCGACAGACTCTTACTAGAAGAACCGCGCTGGACCCATATCTTTAGCTCTCGACCATCAATTTACATACAGTTTTTCACACACGACATACACTTATTTTTACATTCCAAACACTTGTACTTTACATTTCGAAGTCTGTTTTCTTCATTTGTATTGTAACCTTGTACGATTGACACCAATAACCAAGGATGTCGCCCCTGTTTGGCGATCATAGTGCAGCGACGACACCTCCACGGTCGTCCGCAGGTTTTTTCCTCGTTGAGGTTTTTCCTACGTCATCAAATCCTTGTCTTATTTAAATTTATGTCTCTCGTCGTACGCTTTGTCGATAGATTCCTTTCTTTAGTTGTTAAATTCCACAATCAACCTTAAGTCAATCCTTTTGGACGATTTTTGGCATTAACAGTTTGGCGCCATCCGGGGGACCCCATCTAGAGAAAATCTTCGACAAACGTACGAGTTACTAACGGTTTCTTGGAGTTTTTTCTTCTTTCATTTGTTTCAGGAAAATGGCAGCCCCTGGAAACCCAGAGCAGCTCGTGGCTCAGATGTACCAGGAATTGGAAGTTGCGCGGAATCAAATGAATGCTATGGCTGAGCAAAATCGAAGGACAGCTGAGGAAATCGCTTGACTGAGGAATTCTTTCGGACCACATAACGGTCCAAGACCCTTCACTCAAAATCCGGGTCAAGGAACGTTCGGGCAGAATCCAGGATCAGCTCCTTTCGTCCACAACCCTGGTGCAGCTCCGTTCATCCGTAATCCAAGGTCACGTCCATTTATGCAAAATCAGTAGCCCAGAACGTCCAATCCAAATCCTCAGCCGGGGCAGATGCCTCCTTATCATATAAAACCACCTCCCATGCAGAGTAGACCGCAACCATTTCAGGGTGGACCGTAATCATTTCAAAGTGGACCACAACCGTTTCAGAGTGGATCGCAGCCGTTTTTCGTTCCTTTCAACGGAGACGCGAACGGTTCATCATATGGAAATGGTACCAGCTCGGGAGTCATTCCCCCAACCGATCCAAATCTTAATGACCCTGTTGCCCAGCGATAGAAGATGTTGGAAGATCAAAACGAATGCGTTTTATCTTTGCTTACCAAACTGCCTGGGGCAGCAGTGCCCGTCGATGTCGAGCCTCGATCAAGATATCAAGCGTCAACTTTCATTGATGAGATTGCGACCGTTTAGGTCCCAAAGAAGTACAATATTCCCACTTTCACGCCCAAGTATTCAGGCGTGACAGATCCGACCGAACACATCGCACAGTATAAGCAGCTCATGTGGACGATCTCAATCCCGCATATGTATCAGGAGGTCTGCATGTGCAAGAGTTTTGGTGCGACACTCACTGGCCCTGCCCTCCAATGGTTGATTAATCTCAAACCCAAGTCTATCGGATCGTTCGCTGAATTAGTCAATCAATTCTCTCAACAATTCGCCAGCAGTTGTAAGATGGAAAAGCAGACCAGTGATCTATATTATGTCGTACAGAAAGCCAATGAGTCCATTCGAAGTTATTTCAATAGATTCAATGCGGAAATGATCAGTATCCGCAACTGCAACATCAAAACGGAAATCGAGGCCTATAAGCGTGGTCTGGACGACAATTCAGGTTTATACACAGACTTGACTAAATATCCTCCAGAAAATTTCGAAGACGTCCGAGCTCGAACCCTAGCATACATGAGGGTAGAAGATGACGCTGCCTTTCGTCGAAAACATACCGACGACAAAATATTGTTAGGTGTGATGAAGCCAGAGTTCAAGACGAAGGCGATTTCCAAAATAGAACATGCACGTCACATCTCGAACGTTAGATTCATGACGAAAGTAGAAGCTAAAACTGCAAGCAAGTTTCCTCAGTACCCCAAGATATCCTCTTACGGATTCAAAGGGTCCACTAAGGATTTAATCGAAGCCTTGAAAACCTCCCAAGCAACTATTCGATGGCCAAAGAAGTCCGACCAGGACGATGCTAAGAAAGATAAATCTAAATGGTGCGATTTTCACCTCGACCATGGTCATATGACAGATAATTGCATAGCTCTCAAAAAAGAGTTAGCATATCACGTCCCGAGAGGAACTCTTAAAGATATAATTAACGACGTCATTACTCCAACCAGCGGCCATCGACCGTCGACCCCTGAACATGCAAAGGTCGTCAATTGCATCACTGGTGGTTCTGACGTATGTGGTCTAACGTACTCTGCAGCCAAGCATCATGCCAGTCAAGCACCAGACGATCGACCTATCCCACGTTCATCAAGACCCAAAAGAGATCTGGAGCTGGAAGCTATGAAGATTGTGTTCGATCAGGACGACCTTGGTGATTCATATCAGAAGCATAAAGATGGCTTGATCATTCAACTCACAGTAGGTAACTGCTTAACTCGACGAGTCTTAATTGACGAGGGCAGTTCGGCGAACGTTATTTTCCTTGACACCCTCAAGGCCATGGGAATCGATCGCACAGAAATCACTCGACGGTCGACAATCCTGGTCGGTTTCAATGGAGAAGCATCAAGCACGTATGGTGATATCATCTTACCAGTTTACATCGGGGGAATCAACAAGCAAACTAAGTTCAGCGTCATCGATTGTGCGTCAGCCTATAACATTATCTTAGGTCGACCATGGATCCATGAAATGAAAGTTGTTCCCTCGACATATCACCAAACCATGAAGTTCCTTACGCCGTGGGGAATACAAGGGATCAAAGGAGAATCAAAAATCGCCCGTGATTGCTATAAGACCACTTTAAAGGCGCGAAAGTAGAAAGCTTAACAATCACGACATGATTATCAAGGTATCGACAGGTTCGTCCTTCTATCCTTAACAATAAATTTACACCTTCTTTACAGGAATAAAACGGCTATTTTGCCCGATCGAATGAAAGTGCAGTCGACATAAATTCGGATGTTATTTCTGGACGTCGATCCGTCATTAATAATCTATTTCTCTTACGAAATAAGATTATAAATGACGGGGGGCAGATAGATATGGAATATAAGAAAGGTACGCATGTTAAACGCTACTTTTTGATTCATTTTCAAATGATCTTTCATCATGAATGATTACTGACTTAAGCATCGGAGGGTCGTTGGTTAGCCAACGACCACCCCCAACAATGTTCTATGACAGGTCGTACGTTACAAGGTCGTAATATCTACTGTACGACTCTAATCCTGCCAGGTCGCATGACATAAAGCATTCAGGTTTATAACTTGAATATGTTATTATAGGAACATTTGACTCAAGTATCATCGTACGATCCATTCGGATAAAAGTATGGAACCTATGGACAAAGTTTTTTAACTTAAACAAATTTTTACGTTCTGAACGAATGCTTTGATCGCACGTGCTTGTGTTTATCAATACAAAAACATCTTATGACTTATGGATGTCCAAATGGCATGTTCTTATGATTGTTTATCCGACTTAACTTGCATTTCAAGTCATGATGTTACAAGCCTAAGGCGCGGTGTAATATATTTAACAGATGTCATCGTTCAGGAATATATTTTTCATACGGGACGTAAGTTTAACAGAAACTTAAAATTTCATTCCCCAAATAACTTGTACAAAAAGCTCGACTATTAAAAGTCGACAAAAAGCAGGGAAAGAAGAAAAAGTCTTCTAAGAGTCAGAGGAGTCATCCACCCCCTCTCACGTTTAAGAGCCTCTAGTTCGTGCGAAACATCGTAGAGCTGAAGAGCAAATTCATCCGCACGCGCCAAGGCCCTGTTCTCCCTATCCAAGGCCACCCTTTCCCGTTCCAGAGTCGCCTTCTCCCTTTCCAAGGCGGCATCTTCTCTCTCAAGAGTTGATGCCACCAAATCCTCGATTCTCGACATCTCGGCATAAAGCGCCAGAGAAGATTGGAATGTCTATAAAAACACAGTTCGTTAGAATACGACAGCGACAACCGACAAAAACAAAGGGATCAAGTCTTGAAAGAAAGACTTACCGAGAACGCCAGGCCGACAACTTGAGAGCCCGCTTCTCTGATAGGTGCCCCCTGGAAACACTCCTTGAAAGACGGGAGCAAGTATTTCCCCAAATGAGGAAACAATGTCGTCCCGTCTAGGACATTCCCCGCCATAAAGTCGGACGGTAACGTGAAGTTAACCGTCGTGACTCCGGTCGATGACCCCTCGCCCCTGTCGGCAGGTAACGCGGTCGACATCCTCGATACCGGCTTCGTCGTTGTTGCCGGTGTAGCGTCCATCGCACCAAGAAGGACGGATAACGCCTTCGCCTTCTCAGGCAGAACAACTCTCGATGAGTTCTCAACCCTCGATGATGGTTCCCTCAGGATTGTCCTATTGGTTTTCTTTTGACTCGACCCAGCTGTCGAGACATTTGCACCCCGAAGGGCACACATGATCTGTTTCCCTCTCTTCTGAGAGACTGATTTCCTCTCGGTCAACACTAATTAAGAAATACATAAAACGTCAGATAGAAGAAGTGAATGCTAAAGACTCAAAACCATAATACATTTACCGGTCGTCTCCTCTCGTTCATCTTCTGCTTCAGAATCCACAGCTTCCACCATCACGTCCTCATCCGCGACCATTAGTTGCACTGTGGAAAAAGTTCGATCATTGGTACTAAGGTTCCAAAACCTATCGATCTTACTCTGAGAGTCGACATTTGGATGCAAGGCGTCAAACTGGATCTCTGAAAATAAACCAAAAGCAAAGAATAAGTAAAAAGCAGAAAAAATCAAACAATGACATATGAACAATGAATATACCTCCCAGGTTCCAGTCGGGGCGAATGCAGTTGCAGGTAACATCAAACGAGTATGTACAAACACATACCTAGACTTCCACCCGCGGTCGTTAACTCCTGTTCCCAAGACTCCGGTGCGATCACCCTTATATTTGGAATAAGGGCTATAACGCCAGTTCTTGTCTCGTTTGACGTAATAAGCCAAACATAAATCATTCAAGGTCATAGGTGACTCACACGTTGCATACAATCGTTCGATGACCAGAAAGACGCGCCAAAGTTGGGGCATCAACTGCCCTGGGGACAGACCAAAGTATCGCATGAAATCTTTTGACAAACCTGAAAACGGCCATTCAAACCCTATTTTGAAAGGATACTCGTACAAAACAAGATATCCCTCGGGGCAATCCCTAGCACACATAATCCCCGGACATCGTAATTCTATACTTGCTGGAATTTTCGCTAAGCGTCTAAAAGCATCTAAGTCTACGTGGTTCACGATAAGGCTAGCTGGTTCTATCGACATTATGTATCAGAAAAAGAGAACAGTTTATAGGTCTTATATAAATGCCCGAAACTCGTAATGGAAAAGATTTGAAGAGAAACGATAAGAAGATCGCAAGAATATCGGAATAAAATCCTTACAGGAAGACAAAAGGAATCACTAAGGAAGAAAGAGGGTATCTCTCGCAAATCTCTCTGAAAATGTGAAAAGAAATGATCCGTCGAGGGTTACTATTTATGCAAAAGATTGTGTCAGATCGACCCCCTAGATGATCGACACGCGCCCCTGTCTCTTCAAATGGTTACCCGGATTATCGACACCTGGCATATACAGCTGTGATACATGATCGCGCATCAGCATGACGTCACGATCCTCTTCACCTTTTTGACTTCTCTTTCGGTTAGAATTGAACCAATTCGATTTCAAAAGCAACTGAACCGGTTTTCCAAGCTTTATGATCCTTAGCACCCGGCAAGCAAAAGTCGAAATTCGAATTTGACATTCTACTTTCAAATTTTGGGGGCAAACTGTTTGGGCAAAAAATCACAGGTCTCGACCACGACTAGGTAAGGTAAGACGCATGTTATGAAACAGTATCTTGGATTAAGATAAGGTCTCGACAAAGACTATAGAAACCTTCTTCATCCCTCCTAAAAGGTAGGTCGAGCGCTCCTCACGACACTCGACCATATTGTCGCCTGACTTACGCGACCGACGTACATTACCTCGCGACCTCGACTAAGCTAACGTTTAACATGACTGTTACGTTCGTTTAAAGTGTTTAATGCAGGAGTCAAAGTCATTAAGAAGCAACGGCTATAACCGACACGGTAATACTTGTAACTGATGAAGAACAATTATGAAGAATTATCATCTGTCGACCATTATAACAGTTGACAATCAATGAGCTAATAAAGGCATCCGAAGGCTATAAAAGATCAAGTAGAACCTCAGTTTCAGGGGGAGGATCACCAAATCATAATCGAATCATCAGAGAATATCAGAGAACAACATTAGCTAAACATTCAACCTGGAAAGAACATTACAAGCGAAAGACTCTTACTGGAAGAACCGCTCTAGACGCATATCTTTAGCTCTCGACCATCAGTTTACATACAGTTTTCACACACGACATACACTTATTTTTACATTCCAAACACTTGTACTTTAAATTTCGAAGTCTGTTTTCTTCATTTGTATTGTAACCTTGTACGATCGACACCAATAACCAAGGACGTCGCCCCTGTTTGGCGATCATAGTGCAACGACGACACCTCCACGGTCGTCCACAGGTTTTTTCCTCGTTGAGGTTTTTCCTGCGTCATCAAATTCTTGTCTTATTTGCATTTCTGTCTCTCTTCGTATGCTTTGTCGATAGATTCCTTTCTTTAGTTGTTAAATTCCACAATCAACCTTAAGTCAATCCTTTTGGACGATTTTTGGCATTAACAGTAGATACAGCTTCCGCTTTAAGTTTCTCCACCTCCCTCTTCAGACTGGCCACCTCGACTTTAGAGTCCTCTACCTCCTTTTCTTTTTTGGTCGAGGACTCCCTCGTTCTAATCAACTCCTCCTTTTGGCTGTCGATCATAGCCAAGGACTCGTTCAGATGATGGTTCGCCTCGTCCTTCGCACGACCAACAACCTCCAACTCTTGTTTGGCCTCATCGAGCCGTTTGGACAGGTCCTCCTCCCGTTTTACAGCAGCCTCTGCCCTCTCCAAAGCAGCGTTCCCTCTCTCGTAGGCAGAAGTCACCAAATCTTTGGCTTTCTCCATTTCAGATCGTAAGGCCAAAAAAGACTGGAGCGATGAAAAAAAAGCATAATTAACTAAACACTCGATAAAGGCTAAAAACGCAAGGAATACAAGTTTTGAAAGAAAAACTTACCAGAAAGGCCAATCCGGCAACGTGAGATCCCGTCTCTTCGATACAGATCACCTTTCCTCTCGGCTCGCAGAAGTTCTATTCCTGTGTCTTCACTCTGTAGTGAGCAGAACGTTCTTTTGAAGAGCACGTCAAAGCCCGTATCACAAAGTTGGCTTACACTGAGTAAGTTGTGTTGAAGGCCATCCACATATGAAACTTTGTATACAGTGACTTTTTCCTTTTGTATGACTCCATAGCCTTTTATTTGCCCCTTCTTGTTGTCTCCAAAAGTCACCGATCCACCATCTTGTTTTTCTTTGTAGGTAGATAGAAGACCTCTGTTTCCAGTAATGTGCCTTGAGCATCCGGAGTCTAGATACCATATGGGCACATACTGTTTCTGCAAGACAATCACATGGATTTAGGTACCCATATCCACATGGGTCCAATATTGTTAGAATGACCAACCCATCCTCGTCCTTTTTGTTTCTGAAGACCCACTTGGTGCCTATAGCCTGTTTCCCTCGTGGCAGAGGTACTAAAGTCCAGACCCTGTTTCGCTCAAACTGCAGAAGCTCTTCTTGCATAGCATTCACCCAGTTTGGATCGTCTAGGGCCTCAGAAACATTCTTTGCTTCGATCACGCTAAGAAAATTAGTAAAGAAACAAAAGTTAGCAGAAGCTTTCCTTGTTTTTACCGTATCAGAGGGATCGCCGATTATTTGGCTTGGAGGATGGTCCTGTGTCCACTTAGTGGTTCTTGGTAGATGGTCATTTGGTTCATCAAGTTGCACTTCTGGATTTGGTTCTTCAGTACTTGTGCTTGGCATTTCAGCTTCTGTAGGAATGAGAATTGGAATTGGTTCCTCTACAGGCATTTCAACTTCATCTTTGTCTTCTTCCTCTGTTATTGGTTCCTCTGTAGGATTTATTTGTTTTGCAGCAGCCTCTGTAGTAGATGCTTTCGTGATTTCATCTTCTGTTTGATCTTTAGTACCTGTAGGATGTACAGAAGAGGATGAGGTATTAAAAATTTCATTCAAAGAAATACCTATATCATCCACAGAAGTGGGTTCAGCAGAGGCTCTGTTGTTTCCAGCAGAGGAAACAAAATCATCGTTGAACATCTCTTGGAATAGAAGACTTAAATCTTCTTCTTTAGCTTTGGAGTCGTCAGAGGATTCTCTATTGAGCCCGAGTTCTGAACTGATTTGTTCAGATGTCTTTTGGAATGAGTCATCAAAAGACACGTTGATGCTTTCCACAATTGTGCGCGATTTAGGAAGGTAAACTCTGTAAGCTTTGGAAGCGACAGAGTATCTGATAAACTTGCCTTCATCAGCTTTAACTTCAAACTTTCCTCTGGATTCTCCGTCGTTTAAAACAAAGCATTTGCATCCAAATACATGGAAAAACTTGATGTTTGGTCGCCTTTTATTGATCAGTTCGTAAGGATTCTTGATGTGTCTTTTCACGATAGTTGAGCGATTCTGAGTGTAGCAAGCAGTAGAAATCGCTTCTGCCCAGAAAGTCATGGGTAATCCACATGCTGAGAGCATGGTTCTTGAAGCCTCCATAAGCGTGCTATTCTTTCTTTCGACTACGCCATTTTGCTGTGGAGTGCGTGCGGCAGAGAAGTTCTGTGATATTCCTTCTGCTGTGAGATAGGCTTCAATGACAAAGTTCTTAAATTCTGTGCCATTGTCACTTCTTAACTTCTGTATCCTGCACTCATAAAGAACTTGGATTCTTTTCATTAAATTAATCAAGATGTTGGGAACATCTGATTTCTTTCGAATAAACTCAACCCAGGTGTATCGCGAATACTCATCAATTAAGACAAGTATATATTTCTTGCCACTAAGGATCTGTATGGCAATAGGACTGCAGAGGTCAACGTGAAGCATATATAGAGGCCTGGGACAAGACACATCTGTTTTGCCCCTGTGGGAAGCTCTTTTGAGTTTTCCCATTTCACAGGCAGAACATAAGTGATCCTTATTGAACTTAACGTTTGGCAAACCTTTTACTAGGTCAAGCTTTACCAGTTTGTCTAAAGTATGGAAGTTTAAGTGACAGAACCTGTTGTGCCATAGCCAGGCTTCTTCACTTTTGCAAGCAACAAGGCAAACTTTGTCCTTGTTTTTGGCTTTGAAGTTCATCAGATACAGATCACCTTTCCTCTCGGCTCGCAGAAGTTCTATTCCTGTGTATTCACTCTGTAGTGAGCAGAACGTTCTTTTGAAGAGCACGTCAAAGCCCGTATCACAAAGTTGGCTTACACTGAGTAAGTTGTGTTTAAGGCCATCCACATATGCAACTTTGTATACAGTGACTTTTTCCTTTTGTATGACTCCATAGCCTTTTATTTGCCCCTTCTTGTTGTCTCCAAAAGTCACTGATCCACCATCTTGTTTTTCTTTGTAGGTAGATAGAAGACCTCTGTTTCCAGTCATGTGCCTTGAGCATCCGGAGTCTAGATACCATATGGGCACATACTGTTTCTGCAAGACAATCACATGGATTTAGGTACCCATATCCACATGGGTCCAATATTGTTAGAATTTTTCAAGTTTGCCTTAGCATTCTTGAAATACTTTTTATCTTTTATGGAAGAATCAGATTGTTTCTCTCTATCATTTGACTTTAGAGTTTGATTTGGAGTTGAGAGCAAACAAGCTAGACTTGACAAGTGATTTTTCAATTTAAACATAAGATCAAAGCAATGACAGTATTGGATATGAGAAGTGATTTGCTTGAAATTTTCATTAAAAACATTGAACTGAGCCACAGAGGCATTACATTCTTTCTTTACATTAGATTTCCTATTACAAGAAGATCTATGAATACTAGAATGTTGTTTTCAAAAGTCTTGTTTAGGTTCTGCCTTCTGTGAGTCCCTTCTGTGGTGAACCTCTTTCGTTTTCACTGTCCCAGAAGAAAAAGACTTGTTAAGTTTTGGCCAATTACCCTTTTGTTTCCATGTTGGTTTATCTTGGTTTGGTCTTAAGGGTTTTAAAAACTTAGAAACTTTTGGATTGTCAGAGGACTTTTCTTTCTGTGGTTTTAAATTTTCAAGCTCTGCAGAGGTTTTGGCTTGTATACTCATATTAACAAAATCTGGACAGATAGGTATCTTTGTGATTTTCTCTTTTGGAGAAATAGTTATGTTAAGAACTTCAGAGGATTGTTTAACATCCTCTGTGTCACAGTGAACTATCCCTGATTGAGAATCAGTCTCTGATTCGTCAGAGGATGAATCATCCTCATATACAGAAGTTGAATCACCTTGGTCTCTTTTGACAGAGGCTGGATTTTCCGAACATGAGTCATACTTGCTTTCAATCTCTGAGGAACTATTTTCAGAGTCAGCAGAGGTTTCTGATAAGATCTCTTCAGAGAGAATTTGATCTACAGAAGAAGTACATAGATCTTCTAAAACACTTGTTTTCCAGATTTCCAAAATCTCCTTTTTCAATTAAATCTTTAAATTTTTCTTCTGAAAAGGTGGGTTTAAATTCAGGTGCTTCTGCTGATAATTTCTTTGCAGAATCTACTATGCAGACAAAAGCAACTTGAGATTGAGTCTTTGGTTTGCCAAACTTAAAGATTCCTATCTGATCTTGAGTTTTCAGATATCTCTTTGGTTTAGACCCTCTTTTGACAGATATTGAAGATGTTAAATCTGTGTTTTCAAACCACACATTTATCATCTTCATGGGTTTCCTCAAGTGAGTTTCCCAGAGAATTTTACCCTCTTACTTACAGAGAGTAAGTTTGGAAAATCAGGTTTGTTAGTTTTTCTTAAAACAAATAGGGACGATAGAGGTTTATTCTTTTTGTTTTCAGTACCTAGATTTATATCAGTGTACCCAATACCTCGTCTTCCTATTTGTGTGTTTATTTTCTCGTATACCTTCTGTGCATCTTGAATTTTTTTGATTAAAACCTCTCTTCTGAGTAGATCTTGCCAGAGTACCTCTCTTTCCTTCTGAAAAAATTCCTTGAGAGCTAAGGTGTTTAATCTGTCGCTCTCAGAATCCAATAATTCTTTTGTTTTGGCATTTAAAGATGCATTTAATTCATAAATCTTCTCTTTTAAAGGAAATAAATCTTTGTTCCATTTGGTTTCCCAGTTGGCTTCTAATTCTTCCTTTTCTTTGAAATTTTTTGCCTTTTCTTCAGTGAGAAGTCTAGCTTCTCTTTCATAAAAGGTGAGCTTTTTCTGAATGTCATCAAAAATCCTTTTTAGTTCAATATTCTCATTATTAATTCTAAGTAAATCATCTTCTGTAATATTAATACTAGAGGTAGAGTTTGAAGTGGATACCTCAGAGCTGGAGTCGGAGATGACGTCTGCCATGCCACAGAACAAGGCATTGTTGGTGAATTCATCGTCAGAAGTTGTGTCTGACTCCCAATCTTCCTTGTTCGCCTCATTGTGCCCCTTGTTTGCCATCAGTGACTTTTGAGCATAATACTCTGCCTTCTTTTTATAGAAAGCTGAGTCCTTCTGTGGGCGAGTGGATCTGCTTCTGCACTCGTTGGCATAGTGACCTGGCTTCCCGTAGTTATAACAACCTTGGCTCTGGAATTTCCAGCTCGTTCATCAGACCTCTGTCGGTCACCACTTCTTTCCGATCGGCATTCATTTGCATAATGGCCAGGCTTACCACACTTGTAACATTCTTGAGGTGTGTGGCTTGCCTTGTCATCTGACCTCTGTTGGTCATTACCTCTGTAGTACCTGTCATTTGACCTCTGTCGGTCATCGCTTCTGTCGTCAGACCT
>CM066321.1:261247849-261295349 GCA_033807775.1 Saussurea involucrata
TATTGTAACCTCTGTACGATCGACACCAGTAACTAAGGACGTCGCCCCTGTTTGGCGATCATAGTGCAGTGACGATATCTCCACGGCCGTCCGCAGGTTTTTTCCTCGTTGAGGTTTTTCCTGCGTCATCAAATCTCTGTCTTATTTACATTTCTGTCTTTCATCGTACGCTTTGTCGATAGATTCCTTTCTTTAGTTGTTAAATTCCACAATCAACCTTAAGTCAATCCTTTTTGACGATTTTTGGCATTAACAGTTTGGCACCATCAGTAGGACCCCATCTAGAGAAAATCTTCGACAAACGTACGAAGTTACTAACGGTTTCTTGGAGTTTCTTCTTCTATTGCAGAGAATGGCAGTTCAATTGTAGGACGTCATCTTAGACCAAAACCAGCCTGATCAGAAAGTTTTCATAGGGTCAACCCTCGAGCCCTGTCTTAAGGAAAAACTCATATCCTTTTTGCAGGAATACGCCGACTGCTTCGCTTGGGCACACGAAGACATGGTAGGCATAGATCCTAATGTAATCTCCCACAAACTCAATGTCGACCCATCATTCAAGCCCACCAAGCAAAAGCGGCGAAAATTCGCTCCTGAAAGAAACCAAGTGATAAATGATGAAGTCGATAACCTCCTCCAAACAGGAAAATTTCGAGAAGTAAAATACCCTGACTGGCTCGCCAACGTAGTGGTCGTAGAAAAGAAAAATAGCAAATGGAGGGTCTGTATTGATTTTACAGATCTCAATAAAGCCTGCCCGAAAGATCCCTTCCCATTGCCGCACATCGATGCTATGGTTGATGCGACAGCAGGACATGAGCTCTTGACGTTCATGGATGCTTATTCTGGATACAATCAGATCATGATGCACGTTAAGGACCAGAAGAAAACCGCATTCATGACAGATCGAGGTATTTACTGCTATAAAGTTATGCCATTTGGTTTAAAGAATGCAGGTTCCACCTACCAGCGCTTGGTGAACAAAATGTTCAAAGATTATCTCGGCGACAAGATGGAGGTTTATATCGACGACATGCTTGTCAAATCCAAACAAGCGATTGATCACGTCGAACATTTAAGGCAGTTATTCGACATCCTTCGTAAGTACAGTATGAAGCTTAACCTGACGAAGTGTTCCTTTGGGGTTAGCGTAGGAAAATTCTTGGGTTACATGGTTACTCGATGGGGAATTAAAGCTAACCCCGACCAAATCAAGGCGATCATCGAGCTTAAATCTCCTAGGAATTTCAAAGAGGTTCAAATGCTCACTGGTCGAGTGGCTGCCCTGAACAGGTTTATCTCTCGATACTCAGATAAATGACATTTATTCTATAACGTGCTTAGGAAAAATAAAGGTTTCAATTGGACCAAAGACCACGAGCAAGCATTACAGAAATTAAAAGATTACATGACGTCGCCTCCTTTGCTGTCAAAACCCGACGACCACGAAGTCTTGCAACTATACCTAGCTGTAAGTCTTAATGCGGTAAGTGCCGTCTTAACGAGAGAAGATGAAAAGCAACAATTACCGATTTACTATGTAAGTAAATCCCTTCTGGACGCTGAGACCAGATATTCCTCAAAGGAAAAGCTACTCTGGTCGCTTGTTACAACCGCAAAGAAGTTACGACATTATTTTGAGTCACATCCTATTACTGTCGTTACTAATTTTCCTCTTAAGTCTGTCTTAAGAAAACCTGAGTTATATATCTCAGTAGTTACGACATCTCGTTCAAACCCAGGACCGCTATCAAATATCAAGCCTTGGCAGACTTCGTTGCTGATTTCAGTCCACAATTGGAAACAGAAGCAGATGTGGAAGTATTAGCTGTGGTAACTCACGACGACGTCCCTTGGACTTTGTATGTAGGCGGATCATCTAACATAAGAGGTTCAGGAATTGGCGTCGTCTTAAAGTCACCACAAGGGGGCAAGATGGTGTATTCAGTCCGGTGCAACTTACAAACCACTAACAACGAAGCGGAGTACGAAGCCCTGATCGTAGGACTCAATATGGCCTATGACTCGGGGGCAACCTCGATACACGTCAAAAGCGATTCTCTTTTAGTGGTGAACCAGATAAATGGAGAATTCGCAGCTAAAGACTCGAATATGACAGCATATTTAAAAGTAGCAAAAGAAAATTCATAAAAATTCATATCTTTTTCTATCGAGCAAATTCCAAGAGATAAGAGTACTCAAGTCGACGCCCTAGCTAACCTTGGGTCTGCCCTGATCGAACCAATATTTGACAATATTCCTAAGATTCATCTAGCGGCATCATCCATTGAGGGCGTCAACATCATCCAAATCGAAGACCAAGAGGACGATTGGTCGTATGACATCCGAAACTTTCTCATACATGACCGACTCCCAGAAGATAGAATGAAAGCTCGGAGAATTTGGTTCAAGGCATCTAATGTCATGATCAGAGATACGCTCTATCGACGATCATCGACAGGTTTGAACCTAAGGTTCTTTGTGTTAATGCCAAAAATCGCACCAAAGGGACAACTTAAGGTCGATGTGGACTTAATCAACTAAAGAAAGAATCTTTTGACGAGACGTGCGGCAAAGATAAAAATAAATGAGACAAGGGATTTGATGACGTAGGAAAAACCTCAAAGAGGAGAAAACCTGCGGACGACAGGGGTGTCGTCGCTGCACTATGGTCGCCAAACAGGGGCGATATCCTTGGTTATGGCGTCAGTTGTACGATGATTACAATACAAATGAAGGAAACACTTCGAAATGTAAAGTACAAGTGTATGAAATGTAAAACAATGTTTGTCGTATGTAAATACAAAATATGAACTGTTGGTCGTGCGTTGATGTCGTACGTCGAGAGCTGATGACGGGCGTCGAGAACAAGTAACTTGCGAGATGCTCTTCGAATGTTCTTGGGTTCGCAATATGATTCTAAGCTTTAATACTTGATTTCAGGAGTTTAAGTATTCTTTCTCAGCTATTCGATGGTGTTTTGCCTTTGTTCGCCGGTTGTTATTCTCTCTGATCTCGATCCTCCCAAATGAGGATTTTAGCTTGATATTTATAGTCTTCATACAATTAATTATCTCCATAAATGCTTTGGTTAATGGCTGCAACGGCTGGAAACGGTCGCCGGAGTGAACGTCCTTTAATGGCCTTCGTCCGTTACGGTTATCGGCGGTTATGTTCGTTGCTCATTTAAGGATATTGATTCCTGCATTAAAACATGTAACAAACGTAACAGTCATGGTTAACGTTAGTTTTTAGACGAGGTCGCCTAGTTTTACTAGACAGTCGTACGGAACGGGCGACGCTATGGTTGGACGTCGAACTCACGACTTACCTTTTATGAGGGATGACGAATGCTTTTTTCGAGACCTTATCTTAATACAAGACATAGCTCACGACGTGCGATTTACCTGTCATGGTCGCGGTCGTATGACGTGAATTTTTACCCAAACAGTTTGCCCCCAAAATTTGAAAGAAAGATGGCAAATTCAAGTTTTAAATTTTGTCAATCAGATTTGTGAACAATGGAATAAGGGAAATGACTACCTTAATCGCCTCGGAACTGGACTGGTCCATTTCTAACTGAACGAGAAGTCGAAAAGGTAACGAGATCGTGACATCATGCTGACATATGATCGTGCTTACCAGCTGTCAAGGACAGGTGTCGAAGATCCGTGTGAGTATATGAAAAGACGGGGACGCGCGACGATCATCAAAGGGATCGTCTTGACATATTCGACTGATTAGAAACTTTGGTCGATCTTTTCCCAACTTATGCTTTCTTTATAATATCTGTGATTTCAAGGAGAATCAAAACCTGTAGTTTTGAATGTTTCTGCCAAAAGAGCAGCTGAGCTGGAGCGTGCTCGTCAAGGCAGGGAAAAGCGATTGAAGGCTATGTCTGGAGTTCCAAAGAAGGCGAGGATGATGATTCCGAGGGAGTCATCGATGGGGATTGATGACTCGTTGAGAGTTGCTACACCCGAAAAGGTAGGGGTCTTATCGCCTAAGAAGGCGATTGCAGCGACACCCATTAGTTATGCGCTTCCGGCGGAAACGGTGAAGCCCCCGTCTGCCGCGTCGAACCCTTTGTTAGCCGACAAGGGCAAGGATCATTCAAAGGGAGGGAGGGGAAAAGGTCACGACGGTCAATTTTACTTTGCCGTCGGACTTTATGACAGGTAATATCCTTGACGTGACGAACCTGTTCCCTCATCTGGAGAAGTTCCTGCTCCCATCTTTCAGGGAACGTTTTGAGGGGTTTCCTGTCGAGGAGACGGGGTCCCATGCGGCCGGCTTGGTTTTCATGGTAAGTCTTTCTTTCAAGACTTAGCTTGCTTATCGTTGTCTTTGTTGTCACTTTGTTTGACAAATAATGTATAATTTCACAGGCACTCCAGGCGTCATTGGCTTTGCGCGGGGAGACAGCGAAAATAAAAGACCTCTTATCTGCGACTCGTGAGAGAGAGAGAGCGGCGCTGGGCAGAGCGAGTGTCTCTACAAGTCGTGCTGAAGATTTTTCGAAGCGGTTGGACGACACTTTAAAACATTTAAAGATCGTCCAACATGCTAAGGAGGATCTTAGTCATCGTCTGACTCAGTCCTTATCTATGACTGCCGAGCAAAGAGAGGAGATGAACAAAGTTAAAGAATCTTTAGCTGCTATTTCCAAAGAGGTTGAAGATTATAAGTCCAGGGTAAATAGTCTGGAGAAAGAAGTGCAGGCCGCTAAGGATGAGAGTAAGTCTGTTTTTGCCATAGCTCGTCTTACTGCTAGAGCGGCAATCATGCGACGACATCTGATGGGAAAAAGACCCTCTTGCATCGGCGAAGGAAGAGCTGGATATCTATCTGAATGGCGTTGGGTCCACGAGGGATCTTGATTCGGACGATGAGAAGGAGGAAGAAGCGGCAGGTGAAGGTCTTCAGGACGGGACTTCAGTCATGAATACTATGGATGTTCTTCCCTTGGTTTAGTAATTTCTTTTTCTTGGTTTCGTTGCTCGACCATTGGTGGTCGAGTGTGTATCTGACAATCTTTTTAATAAATGTACTTTTTGCTTGAACTTGTGTTTTACATTTTTGGTAAACAAATATCGTATTGATCATATATTTGAACGTAGGATACATGAGAAATCTTGCGACTAAGGCACTCATTATAGTGCATAAAACAAATGTAAGAACACGCGATTAAAGCATCCATTCAGGGTATGAAAGCTAGGAAACTTAGAAATAAGTTATTTAGTATTTATAACTGATACGACTAGAACGAACGATAAATTTATATCACCTGCCCCTGTGGAGAAATGATCAAGTTAGAGACCTGATCGCTTATATTGTGTCACCTTGCGAATTTAAAGTCATACAAAAGATTTTAACGATTGATGTCGCGCGATCCTGCGATAAAACGATGTCGGGGATTGGTCGTTGGCTAGCCAACGACCCTCCGATGCTTAAGTCAGTAGTCATTCGTAATGAAAAAATTGTATGAACAAAAGCGAAAAAATTAGGACGTACTTCTTGATGGGGTATTTTCCCCCTGTCATTTATTATCCTATTCTTTGCGAGAAAAAATAGGTTTTAAATGACAGAACGATATGGCGATCCAGTGAAATACTGTCTACGGTCGACTATGTTGTCGTACGACAGGGCACCATAGTAAACTTTATCCCTGTGAAAAGATATAAGGATAGGAAAGCAAACCTGTTGAGAGCTTTGATCTTGCAATTTCATTTTACTTTCGCGGCTTCAAGGTAAACTTATAGCATTCTCGAGCGACTTTTGGCTCACTCTGGATTTCTTGGATTCCCCATGGCGTAGGGAATTTCAACATTTGATGGTACGTCGAAGGAACTGCTTTCATGTCGTGGATCCATGGTCGACCTAAGATGATGTTATAGGACGACGCACAATCTATGACACTGAACTTGGTCTGCTTGTTGATTCCTCCAGCATAGACGGGCAAGATTATCTCTCCGAAGGTGCTTGACGCTTCTCCATTGAAACCGACCAAAGTCGTTGAACGTCGGGTGATTTCCGAACGATCGATTCCCATGGCTTTGATGGTGTTGAGAAAAATGACGTTTGCCGAACTGCCCCCGTCGACCAGGACTCGACGAGTTAAACAGTTACCGACCGTGAGTTGAATGATCAACCCATCGTGATGCTTTTGGTACGAATCGCCGAGGTCGACGTTATCGAACACAATCTTCATGGCTTCTAGCTCCAAATCGCCTTTGGGTCTAAACGAGCGAGTAATAGGTTGGTCGTCAGGCGCTTGACTGGCATGACGTTTGGCTGCAGAATACGTCAGACCACATATGTCTGAACCTCCTGTGATACAATTGACAACTTTTGCATGTTCGGGGGTGGACGGTCGATTGTTGTTGGCTGGACTAGCGTCATCGTCAATGATATCTTTGAGATTTCCTTTCGAGATATGATAAGCTAGCTCCTTCTTTAGAGCGATGCAATCGTCCGTCGTGTGACCATGATCGACGTGGAGGTCGCACCAATTCGATTTGTCTTTCTTAGCGTCATCCAAATCGGATTTCTTCGGCCACCGAATGGTGGCTTGGGTGCTTTTCAGAGATTTGACTAAATCTTTTGCGGACCCTTTAAATCCATAAGAAGATATCTTGGGGTATTGAGAAAATTTAACTGCAGTCTTGGCCTGCTTTCGTTTTGAAACGAACATTCGAAATTTGGCGCACAGGATCGATTCTGGGAATTGCTTTTGTTTTGAACTCTGGTTTTTTGACACCTAAGGACTTCTTGTCGTCAAGTGCTTGCGACGAAAGGCTACGTCGTCTTCGACCCTCATATACGCTAAGGTTCGAGCTCGGACGTCTTCAAAATTTTCTGGGGGATACTTGGTCAGGTCGGTGTACAGACCTGAATTATCGTCCAGACTGCGCTTATAAGCTTCGATCGCAGTCTTAATATCGCAATTACGGATACTAATCATTTTAGCATTGAATCTATTGGAATAACTACGGATAGATTCGCTAGCCTTCTGCACGATGTAATACAGGTCACTAGTCTGCTTCTCCATCTTACGACTGCTGGCGAATTGCTGGGAGAATTGATTAACCAATTCGGCGAACGACACGATGGACTTGGGCTTTAGATTGATTAACCATTGGAGAGCTAGACCAGTGAGAGTTGCTCTGAAACTCATACACATGCATACCTCCTGGTACATAAATGGGATTGAGATTGTCCACATGAGCTGCTTATACTGCGCGACGTGCTCGGTTGGATCGGTTACACCAGAATATTTAGGAGTAAAAGCACGAATGTTACATTTCTTTGGGACTTCAACGGCCGCGATCTCGTCGATAAAAGGCGACACTTGATAGCCGGTTCGAGGCTCAACATCGACGGGCACGGCTGCCCTTGGCAATTTTGCGAGCAAAGACTGGACGTGCTCATTCTGATCTTCCAGCATCTTTAAACGCTGAGTAACGGGATCATTATCGCTAACGGTTGCCGCTGCCTGAGGGTTAACTCTGGAGTTGATTCCATTGTCGTAGGATGAACCATTAGTGTCGCCATTGAATGGAACAAAGTATGGTTGTGATCCATGCTGAAATTGCTGCGACCCATTCTGGAACAGCTGCGATCCACCGTGGAATGGCTGAGATCCACCTTGAGGTCCATTCTGGAATGGCTGCGATCCACCGTGGAATGGCTGAGACCCATTATTCATGGGTGGTGGCCTTAGGTGCTAGGGAGGAATTGTTCTGAACTGGGGATTTGGATTGAACGGCCCCGGCTGCTGATTCTGCATGAATGGACCTGGATGCTGATTTTGCGCAAATGGTCCCGGTCCCGGATTTGGATTCTGTACAGATGGCCTTGGACCATTCTGGCCAATCGATCCAGGATTTGGATTCTGCACGATCGGTCTAGGACCGGTTTGAGGTCCGAAAGGATTCCTTATGTTGGTCCCGAAAGGCTTAAACAAGTTTGTAGAAGGGGGGGGGGGGGGGGGGGTTGAATACAAACACACTATTTTACTTTTCTAAATTGTTTATTGATAAATCATTAACAATTTACAGCTTGTTGCGGAAACAAGATTAAGGATAAACCTAAATCTAAACAAGTTGGAACACTAAGGTTTTCTTGCACTAAGAAAGATAAGGAGATTACTAATAAAATCCTATCTTGAGAGATTTGAACTTGTCCAGAGTTAGCAAGTTACTTCAAATGAAGTGAGTTCATCTCTTTATATACTGCATGCATTTAATGCAATTCTGTATATACTTTACACGTGTCATCAGCGGATTGGTTGCATGTCATTGACCTTTGTTGACAACCTTAGTAGCCGCATGAATGAACAGTGTAGTATCAGAGTGGTTGTACGATTTCAGATTTTCGGAGGTTCTTTTCTGACATTTCGTACGGTGGCGTGCAAGGGAGGTTAAGACAAAAGTACTTTGTACGGAGGACTTCATGATCAGCTTTCGTTGATTCAGCGATTATCATTTACTATTCAGCAGATGATAAAGTTCAGCGATAGCTGAAGTCTTGTACTTGATACTTCACGTTGAGTGGACAAATCTGAGTCTTCGCTGATCCGCATCAGTTCATTAGGAGACTTGTCGCTGGTTCTTGAGCTTGATCTTCGACTTCAGCGTAGAACCTTTGTTGACGTGAATCTTGTCTTCAGGGATCATAAGTAAACAACTAACTTATCAGCGATCACCATACGGACTGAACAGACTCAGCGATATGGTGAACAGTGTTCGCTGAATGTTTAATCTAAAAGTGCGAGAGTTCCTATCAGCAGTACTGTAAGATCTTAGTACTTATCAGCGATAGTGAAACTCTGATACATATTGTTTACTTACAATTTTCACTAAGTATTTAAGATAGGGTCATTATCAAATCACTGAGGGTTTGGATCAACAATCTCCCCCTATTTGATTATGACATAGCAACAGAGAAAATTGCTATTTAATGAAAACATAAGGATAAAAAGAACTCATAAAATATTTGTCCCTTTTACTGTTTTCTGGGATCTTTTCAGTACTGATGGAGTAAAGTACATTCGCTGAAATCTTTCTTTAAATCTTTGAATCAGGTTACAATATGAATAAGAAAGATTATAAGTACAAGCGAAATAAATTACAAGTACTGAAGGATGACTGATACAATAGAGAAAAAATGGTGATTGTTGTCAGCCTTCAAAGGGTTCTTCCTTAATGAGAAGTTCATCAAGGGTTGTCTTTTCAGTTGGAATCATCCAGTCAGGAACCTTTTCTCCTTTATTCTTTAGCTTCAGAGCAGCTTCAAAAATCAAGGGTTTTAGGTGTCGTGCCTGAATGTCTTTTCTGAAGTCGCACCAGTAGATGAGATCTTTGAGCTGTTCGATTGGAGTGATTGGAAGCTCAGCGATCCGTTGAAAGCATTTACGTCCGTCGTAGTCAAGAAAGAATATTCCATAAGGATTACTGATGACTTTACCAGGGACGAAAAGTTCACATGGTGGCAAAGAGACATCAAGGGCAGATAGATCAGGATCAGGACCAAGTACTTCAGCGCGAGAGAAACCAATTCCAGTTTCATTTCGTATGACAGGACCTGAGTTTGAATCTTGACGTTTCTTCCTTGGAGAGTCCTTTTTTCTTTTCGGCTTTAGATCAGGAACAGGAGGAATATCCACACAAGAAGATATCAAATCGATCTGTCTGTTTATCAGCTTTTCGAAATGATCCTTGTACTTAGATTTTGATGGTTGGATAGCTAACCTCATCTCCAGCCATTCAGAGAGACCATACCTTTTTACAGTGTCAGCACGAAAGGTTTCAGATGAGTCATCTTCTCTGAACAGTTTGATGTCAACAATAGGTACTCCGATGGAGGTTCTTCCAGAGATGAATACCTTGTTGATCTTCGCTGGACGATATCTGAAGTGGATTTTCTCTTTACACCAGATCAGGGTGGTCTGAGAAACTTCAGCTTTCTTTTCCACGATCTTCTGGGCTTGTTCCCAAAGCTTTCGTTGGATTTGAATGGGAATACGCTTCAGCTTGGGGTCTTTGACAGATTCTTGAGTGAGCTTGATGGCGTATTCTCTGTCTTTATCTTCAGCTTCCTTCCTTTCAGCGATGAGGCGTTCAGCTCTGAGATGATCCTGGTATTCAGCTTTTGAAATTCTGAACTTAGGAGGAACTGAAGGTAGTTGATCGCGCCTTAGGATGATTCGCTGATCCTCGAATCGCTTTATCATTTCTTCTCTCCTCTTTTGATCTTCTTCACTCAGCCTTTGAGCAACTGAGGAAGGTCTGTTTCTGTGCGAGAGAGGTTGTTCTTCTGGTTCATCAGTCTCAGAGATTAAATCTAAGACTGGGATTATGTCTTCAGCGGTAGCTGGAATTATTGGTGAAGTCGCAATAGAAGATCTTTCAGCGATATCCTCAAACAGGGGAGAGGACTAGCTGAAACGCAGCGATCTTACAAATAAGAACTGGGTAGAAGAACTTGGGTAGAAAAGATAGAAAAAAATGTGGATGTGTATGGTGTTTGTGGAATGGATAACTGATTTTTCAGAGATGATCAGGGAAGGAAAAATAAGTTTAGTGTACCTGACAAATCGGCTTTGCAAGTAGGATCGCCAGATTATCATCTTCAGCGATGCCTTTGTCTTTGCTTTTCTCAGCGCCAGAGGCTGAGTGCTTTGTCTTTGTCTTCTCCCCTGAAGGTTCTTTTATTGAAATACCTTTAAGAGCTTTGGTTCGAGGAGCAGGTTTGACAACAAAGAAATCATCGTCATCTTCATCATCATCATCATCGTTCCTTGGAGAGGAGGATGGTTCAGCTTCAGGGATGTCGAAGTCTTCGTCTTCTTCTGCTTCAGATTCCTCAGCATCTTCTTCGAGTTTCTCCCCCTCAGATACAGAGGCGAGGTTCTCGGTTCCCTCAGGGTTTTCATCTCCCTGAGGTCCAGTAATCCGATCTTCAATACCCTCTCCCCTGATAGATTCATCATGGGAAAGGTCTTCAGCGCTCTTATTTTGATCTTCAGCGCTCTTCTCCTGTTCAGCGCTCTTCTCCCCCTCTTTCTCATGATGGGCGGGGGAGGAATGGGTAGATTCAGCATTGGTGTTGTCTCTGTCTTCTAGGCCAGAGACTTTCACACAACCTTCAAGCTTAGCTATTCTGTCTTCTAGGCCAGAAATAGCAGGCGTGATTTTCTTCAGCTCTTGGCGATCCTCTGCGGTGAACGAGTCCAAAACAGGTGCAGGGGCCGGAGCAGGAGCTGGATTATTTGCGTTGTTCACCAGCGTCTCGATCATTGTCTTGACAGAACTAAGATCGGTCTTCACTGAGCCCAAGTCGGTCTTGACCACTGACATATCACCTTCGAGTGTACCAACCGATTTCTTCAGCGTTGTAACCTCGCTGGAAATGGTGGAAACTGATGATTTGAGGTTGGTGTAGTCAGTGTAGATGTCGGAGAGCACTTTGGCAAAGTCGGCGAGAGTTTTATCAAGGTCTTTGATGTCATCAGAGGAGGCCTTCTTGTCCACCACAGTAGTCAGCTTCGTCAGATTCTCTCCAGCGTTTGTTACAGCTGTAGAGTTATTTGATAGACCGGTGGTGAGATCCGTAAGTTTCATCTCCATAGACTTCAGAGACTGGTTGATGTCTCCCAAAAAAGGACCTGTAACATATAGGTACTTGTGAACAAAGGAAAGCTCAGAAGTTTCAGGTTTAGTTACAGTGTTTAAGGTGGGATCTGTACCTGCAGGAGCGTTGACGAACTCATCAAAGTTTCGAGTCCCTCCATAGTGTTCCATATCTCCCTCAAAAGTTCCGTGAGGGATGGAGATCTCTGCAGGTCCTTTCTTCGTCATTCGCTGAGAAGCTTCAACGGCTTCTTGAATGATGGCATCTCCAGTTTTGACTGGAGGAGTGTCCAAAGAAGTAGAGGGAGGAGCGAAGGATAAGAATTGGGGTTGGGTTTCAAGTTCAGCGTTGGATTCGCTGAGAAGTACTTCATCAGTCTTTTGAGAGACTGACGAAGGTTGGGTAGATTCCAAAGTTCTAACCTCAGCGTTTAAGGACGCTGAAGTAGGTTTAGAAGGGATGGCTTGAATTGGTGTGGCAGAGCGTACCACGGAACTTTCTTGATCCTTCAGCATGCAATTGCTGGGGTTGCTCCTTGGTTTTCTTGATCCTTTTGGAATCAAGAGGGGTAAGAGATTGTTTCCTTTTCTTAGAAGGAATGGATTTTGTGGCCGGGGTATCAGCGATGGGTATTGTCGCTGAAGGAGCCACAGAAAGCGGAGAATTAAGAAGAGTGAGAAGAGTAGAGAGACGTACCTCGTTGGCGACAGGCTTGAAGTCGAGAACTTTAGGGCCAATCTGAGAGAGTTTCAGATCACCCTCTTCAGGATAGCTGTCCTTCAGGCCATATTGAAAGATGGCGCTGATGAATCGCGGGTAAGGAACCCATGCTGGTTGGTCAGCGGCAGAATCAACACGTTGAATGAGGTCTTCATAGATGATGGAGGCCCAGTCAATGTTGAGACCTTTCAGCAGTGCGTAACCCATGGCCTGCTGAGGTTGAGCGGCTTGATCAGAAGATCCGGATTTCGCTGTCATGCAGCTGATCAGGTGAGCGAAGATGAAGTTCATCTCGCTGGGCATCTTGGATTTCTTTATCAGCGTCAGCTTCTTCTCAGGTAGCTTGTCTCTTCCAGTCTCCCAGATGTAACCCATCGCATCAAGGAAAGCAATGATTTCTTCCCTGTCAGCGTGCTTCTTGTGGTCAGGAAATGGAATGAAAGGATTTTCTGAGGTAGCGTTAGGGAATTTCAGAGCTTTGCGGATTATTGCTGGGGTTATCTTGATGGTGCCATACTCAGTATCGCTGAGTATGCAGTCGATGGTTTTAGATGGATCTTTGGCTGAGGGTAGGTTGGTGTGTCTGGCAGAGTACCAGAATTGGGATAATAGACGCTGACTGGCAGGAGGTGTGATTGTCAGTGCTGTGTATATGGGGCTATTCTTCAAAAAATTTACAGCGTCGTCTAGATGGGATACCTGCTTCCGAGGAGGAAACTCGAGAAGCGCTGAAAGGTTGTTTGCCTTTGTCCAGTCTAGTTGATCCAGCTCAAACTTAACCTGAGGAGCTTTGGTGATTTCCAGTTCCTCAGAATCAGTGGAGATGGACTCAGCGGTAACATTCAGCTTTGAAGTTGCCATTTCACTGTATTATCAGTTCAACCAAAGATGTTAACAAATAAGAAATATCTTAATGTGGAAAGAAAATTTCCATTAAGATTTCTCGAATTTTGTCCATTTCATTCAGACAAAAAAGTCTTAATGAAGATTAGGGTTTTTCTTGTTTTAAAAAAAAACGAATATAACACCTATAAGCCTTGTATTCCAGTTTTAAAAAAAATGGATACGAAAGAAGAACAAGTTTAAGATTTTAGATTTAAAACTTGAAGAACAACCATGAAATGGTTGTGTTTATAAAACCATGAAAGAAAATGATTTTATTTTTGAGTTCTTTTGTTTGATCTTGTGTAAAACAATGATAAGATCGAAAACAAGTTATTTGCATTTGATAATAGATAAGAACATATTAACCTTGAGTTTGATGAAGAAGATGATGAACAGTTCTTGAAGATTGAGAGCACAAAATATAACAGTGTTCTTTTCTTGCGGAGAAAGATTGACTCGCATAAAAGACAAATATAAACTTTGAGAGAGTTTATATAGGAAGAGAGTAGAGAGAGAAAAACTTGAGCGGGAAAGTTTTTCATCATGACACGGACACGTGTTTGCATTTGATTGGACAGACAACGAAACGTGCAAACGTGTGTCAGAAAAAGAAACGTGCCTGGTGTTATCCGTTGCAATGACGTCACAACTGTCCTTTCACATTCTTTCGTTGTCTCTGAGGTTTTGAAAGAAAAACTCAGGGACTCTTTGGAAAATATGAAGCACTGTTTAGAAATATCAGTGAGGGTTTTAAGAAATTTCAAAATATTATTCAGTGATGAAAGAATTTGAAATCTTGCATTTTCATGCGTTTTGTCAGAGAAAACATACCTTGATATCAGTTTAACCCAATTTATTCAGAGAGAAGATGATGAAATGGATTGTACAAGTTTATTTTATCCTGATTAAATGTGAACCGCTGAAGATTTATCCTTCAAAGTTCAGCATTCCAAGCTCGCTGATGAGAAAGTTGAATCTTGTCTCATCAAGAGGTTTGGTAAACAAATCAGCTAACTGATAATCAGTTGGGATAAAATGAAGTTCTATATCACCATTCATCACATGATCTCTGATAAAATGATATCTGATTTCTATGTGTTTTGTCTTTGAGTGTAGCACTGGATTGTTTGCTATAGCGATGGCACTTGTGCTGTCGCAATAGATTGGAATTTTGGAGAGCTGAAGATCATAGTCTAGTAGTTGATTTCTCATCCACAAGACTTGAGAACAGCAGCTTCCAGCGGCTACATACTCAGCTTCAGCTGTGGAAGTGGACACCGAGTTTTGCTTCTTACTTGTCCAACTTACCAGCTTTCCACCCAGGAGCTGACATCCTCCTGTGGTGCTTTTACTATCCATTTTGCAACCTGCAAAATCACTGTCTGAATAGGCGGTTAGATCGAATCCTGAATCTTTGGGATACCAAAGACCTAGCTTCGCTGTACCCTTAAGATATCGAAAGATTCGCTTTACAGCTTTCATGTGAGATATCTTAGGTTCAGCTTGATATCGTGCGCACAGACATGTTGCAAACATAATATCGGGTCGGCTAGCTGTAAGATACAGTAGTGAGCCGATCATCCCACGGTACAGCGTGACATTGACAGGAACACCCTTTGTGTCCTTATCAAGTATCAGCGGTGGTGCCATAGGGGTTTTCATAGCTGAACTTTCAGTTAAGTCGAATTTTTTCAGCATATCTTTAACATACTTTCCCTGATTTATAAAAGTTCCTTTTTCAGTTTGCTTAATCTGAAGACCAAGGAAATATGTTAGTTCACCCATCATACTCATTTTATACTCATCTTTCATTCTATCAGCGAAACGAGTACAAAGTTCAGGGTTAGTAGAACCAAATATAATGTCCTCAACATATATTTGAACTAAAATGATATGACCTTTTATTTTTCTAAAAAACAAAGTTTTGTCAATCTTACCTCTCTCAAATTTTTCAAGGTGGAGATACGTAGAAAGAGTGTCATACCATGCACGAGGAGCTTGCTTCAAGCCATAAAGTGCCTTATCCAGCTTATAAACATAACCTGGACGCTTAGGATCTGAGAATCCTGGAGGTTGTTCCACATAAACTTCTTCATTCAGCTTTCCATTTAGAAACGCTGACTTAACATCCATTTGATGTACAGTGAAGTTTTTGTGTACAGCATATGCTAAGAAAAGACGAATAGATTCAAGTCTTGCTACAGGAGCAAAGGTTTCATCATAATCTATACCTTCCTCTTGTCTGTATCCCTGAGCAACAAGACGAGCTTTGTTGCGAGTTACAGTACCATGTTCGTCCAACTTGTTTCGATAGACCCACTTAGTGCCTATCACTGTTTTGTCAGTTGGTCTCCGAACAAGTTTCCAAACTTTGTTTCTTTCGAATTCAGTCAGCTCTTCTTGCATAGCGCTGACCCAGTTTGGATCTCTGAGGGCATCATCTATTTTCTTTGGTTCAGTTAGAGAAATAAAGTTAACAAATAAACAAATATTACCTGCACTTCTACGAGTCTGAATACCAGCGTTGGGATCACCAAGAATTTGATCGATTGGGTGATTTACAGTCCATCGCTGAGCCGGAGCATGCGTCGCTGACTCAGTCTGAACTGGAGAAACTGAAGATGAGGCTTCAGCTACTTCTGGATAATCAGCTAAGAGAGGAATGCTTGCATTTGTCACTTCATTCACTGATTGCTGAGAAATAGATGGAATTTCTGAGACATTTGGATCAACTGCGGGTATAGTATTTATAGGAACAGCTGAGACCCAAGATGTTTCAGCTTCACTATTCTGCATATTGGGAATGATAGTAGGACCATCATTTTCAGTTGTATGAGTATGAGTAGTGGGAACATCTTCTGAATCACCAAGATGAGAAAACATCCATTGATTCAGTTCTTCTGTATCAGCGTTCGGTTTAGAGTTCGCTGAACGGGATTCGTCAAACGTGACGTGAATAGTTTCTTCTACAGTTTGTCTTCTTCGGTTGAAGACTCTGAAGGCTTTGGAAACTGAGGAGTATCCAAGAAAGATTCCATCATCAGCCTTAGGATCAAACTTTCCAAGGGCATCTCTGTTGTTCAGTATGAAACACTGACAACCAAAGATGTGAAGAAAGCTGATTGAAGGCTTTCTCCCATGAAAAAGTTCATAGGCTGTCTTTTTGAATCTTTTGACTATCAGCGACCTGTTTTGCGTAAAACAAGCCGTGTTGACAGCTTCTGCCCAAAACTGAGTAGGCAGGTGAGAATCGCTGAGCATTGAACGTGCAGCTTCAATAATTGTTCTATTTCTTCTTTCAGCGACTCCGTTTTGTTGTGGTGTTCTCACTGACGAAAAGTTGTGAGAAATACCCTTGCTCTCAAGGAAGGAATCAAGAGAACTGTTTTTGAATTCAGTTCCATGATCACTCCTTATTGAGCGAACAGTCATATTGTTCAGAGTTTCCATCTTACGAACAAAGGTGATGAGTTCTTCAGGGGTGTCACTCTTAGAACGGAGAAACATTACCCATGTATAACGAGAGAATTCATCAACTATGACCAGCGTATATTTCTTTCCAGCGATGGATTGTTTGTTAACGGGGCCAAACAAATCCATATGGAGTAGTTGAAGAGGAGATGACACTGAGGAAACTTGCTTTGACTTAAAGCTTGCCTTGGTCTGTTTCCCTTTTTCACACGCTGAACATAAGGATTCTTTGGCGTATGAATGTTGAGGTAGACCAGTGACTAACTCTTTGGATGAAAGAGTATTCAGTGTCTTGAAGTTGAGATGTGAGAGCCTCTTGTGCCATAGCCAGTTGACATCAGAAGATGCCTTTGAGAAGAAACAGGAGTTCTCAGTGGTTGTTGAGTCCATGTTTATAACGTAAACATTTTCCAAACGATAACCGCTGAGAGCTATCTTCTCCTTTTTGTCAGAGACAAAGCAGGATTCCTTGGTGAAAATCACTTTGTTATCCATGTCGCAAAGCTGACTGATGCTCAGAAGATTATGCTTCAGCCCTTCAACATATGCGACTCTTCTGAAGGATGTTGTACCATTTGAAAGTACACCATACCCTCGGGTGTGTCCTTTTCCATTTCCACCGAAAGTTACAGAGGGACCCTTCTCTTCCTTGTATTCAGCGAGCAGGCTTTTCTTTCCAGTCATGTGTCTAGAGCATCCGCTATCGAGATACCAGATACCCTTCTTAACCTGCAATACAAAGGAAGATTAGTTTTGCTTGGGTACCCACTTCACCATGTATACGCGTTTGTCAGTGGAAGTGGTTGGAATGGGTTCAGCAGTCTTCGCAGCATTTGAAGATTCAGCTTTGTCTTTCTTCACTTTGGTCAATTTCTTGACCTCAGCGGTAGGAGTCACCTTGACCTGACTTGCAATTGGTTTGGTCTTCTTTGGTGCTATCTTCACCTTAGCTATCTTATCAGCTTTGGTGGCTGTGGGACACTTACTTGCAATATGATCGGTAAGTCCACAGTGATAACATTTCCTATAACTAAAATTAGTTCTAGGACCACTTGTGTGCTGAGCCTTTAGTTTGGAATTAGAAGTGCCAGCACCAAGTACACTATTGGTTTTTGAAATAGGACGAACATTCAGTTCTTCAGATTTCTTACCAAGGACATCTACTCTGAGTCTAGGAGTAGGTCGCTGAACTGATCCAGAGGTCTGATTTCTAGAACCAGATGAATGAATCACTAAGGCTTTGGAAGCATTCAGCTTAGGTACTAAAGTACCCTTCTGAGGATTTTGATAAATTACAATTCCTTTACCTTTATCTTTAGAGACAGAGGTAGGTTTTGAATAAACCATTTTCTCCTTACCTTTTGAGGAGGTAGGAGTTTCCTCAGGGATTGGTGTAATCGACGAGGAGTACTGAGATGAAGAAGTGTCAGCTACTGAGGATACGAACGTTCCAAATTTAAGCATTGAACGTTCAGTGGTTGGAATTGGAGTATCATATTTATAACCCAGACCACGTTTATCACTCAGAGGAATCTGAGCCTTAATTATCTCAGTGATCTTTGTTGAAGAATTACACCATCCTTCAACAGTAGCTTGTTCAGCTTTTAATGCAGCGATAGCTTCCGCTCGTTCAATTTTGACTAGCTGATTTAAATGGACTTGATCTTTAAAATCTTCTTCAAATTTAGAAAGCTTTTCTATTTGAAGGTGGCAATTTTTAAGCTTTTCAGCGAGATCAAGATTTTGGTTTTCAACCACAGCTTTGCCGTTCATGGCTTCGTATAAGCTTCTAGTCAGAAGTTCGATTTTACGGAGACTATCAGCTTCATCAATATTTACAATATTGGTAAAGAAGGAAGGTGATACCTGAATGGCAGATGTTGAAGTGGAGGGAATGTCTGAACTTTCTTCCTCTTCTTCAATCTTGGCCATGAGACATTGATTTGCTTCATCATCTTCAGAATCAGATGATGAGGCTTCTTCATCAGAAGCAGCCCAATCATAGTCAGCCATTAGGCCTTTTCCCTTCTTCTTAAAGCTTTTCAGCTTTGCATACTTCTCCTTCAGCTTTAAGTATTTGTCGTCTTTATTCCTTGGAACAAAGGATTTCTTTGTAAAGGCTGAAGGTCTCATGATTTTCTTTGACCTGCACTCGTTAGCGAAATGACCTGTCTTTTCGCAGTTAAAACAAGTAGCAGTAGCCTTATCAACAAAAGCTGATGACTTAGGCTTGTCAGCTATAGAAAGAGTTTTGTTCTTTCTAAACATTTTCTTCTTGGCGAATCTCCTGAACTTTTTAGTTAGGAGAGCCAAGGATTCATCATCTGAAGAATCAGAATCTGATGATCTTTCAGAGTTACTTTCTAACTCAGTGATAGTGACCACGGGTCGCTGAGTAGAAGGTTCCTCTGAGATTAAAGCAACAGGGGTGCTTTTGGAATCTTTTACAAGATTCTTCTTAAGATGGCTAGATTGCTCATGATTCAGCAATGTGCCATATAAGGTAGCGAGTGTCATTGATCTTAGATCTTTTGACAGCTTGAGACACATGGAATAATTGTCCCAGCTTTCAGGTAAACATTCTAAAAACTTTGTCAGAACTTCAAAGTTAGAATATTCCTTACCAACCGTTTTAAGATCTATAATTAAGCAGTTAAAACGTTGATGTACTTCAGAGAGAGTTTCATTCTTACCAGAGATGAAACTTTCGTATTGTCTTACCAGGTTGATCTTTCTTGAATCCTGGACTTCAGACGTTCCTTCATACTGAACACATATTGTGTCCCACATGGCCTTTGAGGATTTCAGGTTCATGACGGAATGGTAGACTCCGTCAGGAAGGGCCATGGATAGTATGGATCTGGCTTTTGTATCTATAGCCACTTTCTTCTTGTCTTCATCGGTCCAATGATGGATTTCCTTTGGAATCAGCCTTTCTGGAATAGCAGCTCTAGTTGCAGTGGCTGGAACGGCAGGATCAATCGTTACAGGGATGTGTGGACCGTTTTCAAGATAGTAAGGTATAGTAGGGTCTACACCTTCTAAGAAGAGTGTCATCCTATTTTTCCATAAGTTGAAGTTGTCTCTGGAAAATCTAGGGGGTTTTGCAAGAGAACCATTGTCGATATAGTGAGTGTTTGTGTTTGAGTTGGCCATTTTCAGATAATAGCAAGGAAGAGAAATATCTTAGATTAGATCTTGTTTATGAGATTAAACAAATCTGCTCTGATACCACTTGTTGGTCCCGAAAGGCTTAAACAAGTTTGTAGAAGGGGGGGGGGGGGGGGGTTGAATACAAACACACTATTTTACTTTTCTAAATTGTTTATTGATAAATCATTAACAATTTACAGCTTGTTGCGGAAACAAGATTAAGGATAAACCTAAATCTAAACAAGTTGGAACACTAAGGTTTTCTTGCACTAAGAAAGATAAGGAGATTACTAATAAAATCCTATCTTGAGAGATTTGAACTTGTCCAGAGTTAGCAAGTTACTTCAAATGAAGTGAGTTCATCTCTTTATATACTGCATGCATTTAATGCAATTCTGTATATACTTTACACGTGTCATCAGCGGATTGGTTGCATGTCATTGACCTTTGTTGACAACCTTAGTAGCCGCATGAATGAACAGTGTAGTATCAGAGTGGTTGTACAATTTCAGATTTTCGGAGGTTCTTTTCTGACATTTCGTACGGTGGCGTGCAAGGGAGGTTAAGACAAAAGTACTTTGTACGGAGGACTTCATGATCAGCTTTCGTTGATTCAGCGATTATCATTTACTATTCAGCAGATGATAAAGTTCAGCGATAGCTGAAGTCTTGTACTTGATACTTCACGTTGAGTGGACAAATCTGAGTCTTCGCTGATCCGCATCAGTTCATTAGGAGACTTGTCGCTGGTTCTTGAGCTTGATCTTCGACTTCAGCGTAGAACCTTTGTTGACGTGAATCTTGTCTTCAGGGATCATAAGTAAACAACTAACTTATCAGCGATCACCATACGGACTGAACAGACTCAGCGATATGGTGAACAGTGTTCGCTGAATGTTTAATCTAAAAGTGCGAGAGTTCCTATCAGCAGTACTGTAAGATCTTAGTACTTATCAGCGATAGTGAAACTCTGATACATATTGTTTACTTACAATTTTCACTAAGTATTTAAGATAGGGTCATTTTCCTGTATCTGCGGATAAAAGAAACTCCAAGTATTCGTTAGTATAATACACGCTCGTCGAAGATTTTCTCTAGATGAGGTCCCACGGATGGCGCCAAACTGTTAATGCCAAAAATCGCACCAAAGGGACAACTTAAGGTCGATGTGGACTTAATCACCTAAAGAAAGAATCTTTCGACGAGACGTGCGACAAAGATAAAAATAAATGAGACAAGGGATTTGATGACGCAGGAAAAACCTCAAAGAGGAGAAAACCTGCGGACGACAGGGGTGTCGTCGCTGCACTATGGTCGCCAAACAAGGCGATATCCTTGGTTCTGGCGTCAGTTGTACGATGATTACAAAACAAATGAAGGAAACACTTCGAAATGTAAAGTACAAGTGTATGAAATATAAAACAATGTTTGTCGTATGTAAATACAAAATATGAACTGTTGGTCGTGCGTTGATGTCGTGCGTCGAGAGCTGATGACGGGCATCGAGAACAAGTAACTTGCGAGATGCCCTTCGAATGTTCTTGGGTTCGCAGTATGATTATGAGCTTTAATACTTGATTTCAGGTGTTTAAGTATTCTTTCTCAGCTATTCGATGGTGTTTTGCCTTTGTTCGCCGGTTGTTATTCTCTCTGATCTCGATCCTCCTAAATGAGGATTTTAGCTTGATATTTATAGTCTTTATATTATTAATTATCTCTATAAATGCTTTGGTTAATGGCTGCAACGGCTGGAAACGGTCGCCGGAGTGAACGTCCTTTAATGGCCTTCGTCCGTTACGGTTATCGGCGGTTATGTCCGTTGCTCATTTATGGATATTGATTCCAGCATTAAAACATGTAACAAACGTAACAGTCATGGTTAACGTTAGTTTTTAGACGAGGTCGCCTAGTTTTACTCGACGGTCGTACGGAACGGGCGACGCTATGGTTGGACGTCGTATGGAACTCACGACTTACCTTTTACGAGGGATGACGGATGCTTTTGTCGAGACCTTATCTTAATACAAGACATAGCTCACGACGTGCGATTTACCTGTCATGGTCGCGGTCGTACGACGTGAATTTTTACCCAAACACTTTGTCAATAAGAATCAAATCCAGAGGATCCTTCAAGAAATGCACGAAGGTGAATGTGGCAATCATTCAGGAGGTCGCAGTTTGGCTAATCGTATCTCTTGACAAGGTTATTTTTGGCCAACATTACATCAAGACGCTGTCAGGTATGTCCAAAACTGTAACCCTTGCCAACGACATTCAGGTATGTCACATAAACCATCTGAACCTTTACATTCGACATTGATCCCGTGGCCCTTCATGAGATGGGGTATGGATATTGTCGGCAAACTACCACCTGCCCCGGGGCAAAAGGTATTTCTCCTCGTACTTACAGATTACTTCTCCAAATGGGTAGAAGCAGCTGCTTACTCCCAAGTTCGGGATAAAGAAGTTGTATCTTTTATCCAAACTAATATTATCTGCAGGTTCGGGATTCCATCCGAAATCGTCTGCGACAATGGATCTCAATTCATAAGCGGCAGAACTCAACAATTCTGTGAAGACCGCAACATAAGATTAACGAGCTCGAACCCTAGATATCCCCAAGCAAATGGACTTGCCGAATCAAGTAATAAAACCATCCTTGCCTCGATCAAGAAAAGATTGCAGGCCGCAAAAGGAAGATGGGTCGAAGAACTTCCTTCGGTCCTATGGGCAAATCGCACGACACCACGTACGTCTACGGGGCAAACCCCTTTCTCGTTGGTATATGGCTGTGAAGCAGTCTTGCCTATCGAGGTCCATCTTCCAACCTCGAGGCATACCTCCGTCGACCATAACCAGGTTGATTTAAGTTACGACATATGTCTGAACCTCCTGTGATACAATTGACAACTTTTGCATGTTCGGGGGTGGACGGTCGATTGTTGTTGGCTGGACTAGCGTCATCGTCAATGATATCTTTGAGATTTCCTTTCGAGATATGATAAGATAGCTCCTTCTTTAGAGCGATGCAATCGTCCGTCGTGTGACCATGATCGACGTGGAAGTCGCACCAGTTCGATTTGTCTTTCTTAGCGTCATCCAAATCGGATTTCTTCGGCCACCGAATGGTGGCTTGGGTGCTTTTCAGAGATTTGACTAAATCTTTTGCGGACCCTTTAAATCCATAAGAAGATATCTTGGGGTATTGAGAAAATTTAACTGCAGTCTTGGCCTCTGCTTTCGTTTTGAAACGAACATTCGAAATTTGGCGCACAGGATCGATTCTGGGAATTGCTTTCGTCTTGAACTCTGGCTTTTTGACACCTAAGGACTTCTTGTCGTCAATGTGCTTGCGACGAAAGGCTACGTCGTCTTCGACCCTCATATAAGCTAAGGTTCGAGCTCGGACGTCTTCAAAATTTTCTGGGGGATACTTGGTCAGGTCGGTGTACAGACCTGAATTATCATCCAGACCGCGCTTATAAGCTTCGATCGCAGTCTTAATATCGCAATTACGGATACTAATCATTTCAGCATTGAATCTATTGGAATAACTATAGATAGATTCGCTAGCCTTCTGCACGATGTAATACAGGTCACTAGTCTGCTTCTCCATCTTACGACTGTTGGCGAATTGCTGGGAGAATTGATTAACCAATTAGGCGAACGACCCGATGGACTTGGGCTTTAGATTGATTAACCATTGGAGAGCTAGACCAGTGAGAGTTGCTCCGAAACTCTTACACATGCATACCTCCTGGTACATAAATGGGATTGAGATTGTCCACATGAGCTGCTTATACTGCGCGACGTGCTCGGTTGGATCGGTTACACCAGAATATTTAGGAGTAAAAGCACGAATGTTACATTTCTTTGGGACTTCAACGGTCGCGATCTCGTCAATAAAAGGCGACGCTTGATAGCCGGTTCGAGGCTCAACATCGACGGGCACGGCTGCCCTTGGCAATTTTGCGAGCAAAGACAGGACGTGCTCATTCTGATCTTCCAGCATCTTTAAACGCTGAGTAACGGGATCATTATCGCTAACGGTTGCCGCTGCCTGAGGGTTAACTCTGGAATTGATTCCATTGTCGTAGGATGAACCATTAGTGTCGCCATTGAATGGAACAAAGTATGGTTGCGATCCATGCTGAAATTGCTGCGACCCATTCTGGAACGGCTGCGATCCACCGTGGAATGGCTGAGATCCACCTTGAGGTCCATTCTGGAATGGCTGCGATCCACCGTGGAATGGCTGAGACCCATTATTCATGGGTGGTGGCCTTAGGTGCTGGGGAGGAATTGTTCTGAACTGGGGATTTGGATTGAACGGCCCCGGCTGCTGATTCTGCATGAATGGACCTAGATGCTGATTTTGCGCAAATGGTCCCGGTCCCGGATTTGGATTCTGTACAGATGGCCTTGGACCATTCTGGCCAATCGATCCAGGATTTGGATTCTGCACGATCG
Organism: Saussurea involucrata; assembly: GCA_033807775.1. Taxonomy (NCBI): domain Eukaryota; kingdom Viridiplantae; phylum Streptophyta; class Magnoliopsida; order Asterales; family Asteraceae; genus Saussurea; species Saussurea involucrata. The sequence goes on from CM066321.1 coordinate 261,272,183, forward strand.
TTCTAGGACCGGTTTGAGGTCCGAAAGGATTCCTTAGTCGTGCAATTTCCTCAACTGCTCTGCAATTCTGCTCAGCCATAGCATTGAGTTGATTCCTGGCGACTTCGAGCTCCTGGTACATTTGAGCAACAGCATGCAGCGGATTCCCAGGGGCTTCCATTTTCTTGTATCTGCGGATAAAAGAAACTCCAAGTAATCGTTAGTAGAATACACGCTCGTCGAGGATTTTCTCTAGATGAGGTCCCACGGATGGCGCCAAACTGTTAATGCCAAAAATCGCACCAAAGGGACAACTTAAGGTCGATGTGGACTTAATCAACTAAAGAAAGAATCTTTCGACGAGACGTGCGACAAAGATAAAAATAAATGAGACAAGGGATTTGATGACACAGGAAAAACCTCAAAGAGGAGAAAACCTGCGGACGACAGGGGTGTCGTCGCTGCACTATGGTCGCCAAACAAGGCGATATCCTTGGTTCTGGCGTCAGTTGTATGATGATTACAAAACAAATGAAGGAAACACTTCGAAATGTAAAGTACAAGTGTATGAAATATAAAACAATGTTTGTCGTATGTAAATACAAAATATGAACTGTTGGTCATGCGTTGATGTCGTGCGTCGAGAGCTGATGACGGGCATCGAGAACAAGTAACTTGCGAGATGCCCTTCGAATGTTCTTGGGTTCGCAGTATGATTATGAGCTTTAATACTTGATTTCAGGAGTTTAAGTATTCTTTCTCAGCTATTCGATGGTGTTTTGCCTTTGTTCGCCGGTTGTTATTCTCTCTGATCTCGATCCTCCTAAATGAGGATTTTAGATTGATATTTATAGTCTTTATACCATTAATTATCTCTATAAATGCTTTGGTTAATGGCTGCAACGGCTGGAAACGGTCGCCGGAGTGAACGTCCTTTAATGGCCTTCGTCCGTTACGGTTATCGGCGGTTATGTCCGTTGCTCATTTAAGGATATTGATTCCAGCATTAAAACATGTAACAAACGTAACAGTCATGGTTAACATTAGTTTTTAGACGAGGTCGCCTAGTTTTACTCGACGGTCGTACGGAACGGGCGACGCTATGGTTGGACGTCGTGTGGAACTCACGACTTACCTTTTACGAGGGATGACGGATGCTTTTGTCGAGACCTTACCTTAATACAAGACATAGCTCACGACGTGCGATTTACCTGTCATGGTCACCGTCGTACGACGTGAATTTTTACCCAAACACTTTGTCAATAAGAATCAATTCCAGAGGATCCTTCAAGAAATGCACGAAGGTGAATGTGGCAATCATTCAGGAGGTCGCAGTTTGGCTAATCGTATCTCTTGACAAGGTTATTTTTGGCCAACATTACGTCAAGACGCTGTCAGGTATGTCCAAAACTGTAACCCTTGCCAACGACATTCAGGTATGTCACTTAAACCATCTGAACCTTTACATTCGACATTGATCCCGTGACCCTTCATGAGATGGGGTATGGATATTGTCGGCAAACTACCACCTGCCCCGGGGCAAAAGGTATTTCTCCTCGTACTTACAGATTACTTCTCCAAATGGGTAGAAGCAGCTGCTTACTCCCAAGTTCGGGATAAAGAAGTTGTATCTTTTATCCAAACTAATATTATCTACAGGTTCGGGATTCCATCCGAAATCGTCTGCGACAATGGATCTCAATTCATAAGCGGCAGAACTCAACAATTCTGTGAAGACCGCAACATAAGATTAACGACCTCGAACCCTAGATATCCCCAAGCAAATGGACTTGCCGAATCAAGTAATAAAACCATCCTTGCCTCGATCAAGAAAAGATTGCAGGCCGTAAAAGGAAGATGGGTCGAAGAACTTCCTTCGGTCCTATGGGCAAATCGCACGACACCCCGTACGTCTACGGGGCAAACCCCTTTCTCGTTGGTATATGGCTGTGAAGCAGTCTTGCCTATCGAGGTCCATCTTCCAACCTCGAGGCATACCTCCGTCGACCATAACCAGGTTGATTTAAGTTACGACCTCGATGCCTTAGAAGAGCTTAGAGAATAAGCATTGATCAGAATGGCGTCGCAGAGGCAAGTAGTCGAACGACATTTCAACAAGAAAGTTAAAATAAAAGTCTTCCACGTAGGCGAATACGTCCTCCGACGAGTATTCCAAAACACCTAAGAGCCCAACGCCGGTAAACTTTCTACCAGATGGGAAGGTCCTTATCGAATTTCAGAAGTGGTGGGCAAAGGTGGCTATCGGCTCCAAACCCTTGACAATCAAGATGTCATGCGTAGTTGGAATGCAGCACATTTGAGAAAGTATTTCTTTTAAACCTTTCTCCTTTCTATTTTAATCCCCACGATTATTGATTTAAACATTAAAAGGTCAATAAGTAAGACAACGACCAGCATCGGACGTCGTTTACCGCAGGATTGCAGACATTGACTTTATTACACGATGTCAGCGTATTTTCGCAAAGTCATATGATTTAATTATCTAATTATTGCGACATATGATTCGAATATAATATGTCATATTATAATTATCGTGTTTTAATCACGAAATATCCATGACTTATGCTTTTTGTCATAACATATGCCTAAGTCGCACGATCCTTTGTTTGTTCTACGTTCGAAGTTTACAATTGATATCATATTTATAAGCAATAAGTCAAAAATGATATATAAATTTCATTCCACGAACTGTACGGTTACATTTAAAGTAACTTGACCTCTGACGGACGACCAAGAGATGAATCTTTTCTAGAAAACAAAAATCCTATCGATCCTACTTAAACAAGACGCTGACTATTCTTAGAAACTTAAGCAAGGATCAAACAAAAAGGTTAGGCCACGACATGCTAAGAAGATGAGCCCACAATATTTTGAGAATGTGGCTCTTAAGATTAATGTTAAGCCTATGGAAAAACATTAGTCACACCTTCGGCCGTAGCCTCAGGACCTTTGGACATCGCTTCGTCCTCTTCGACCTCTTTTTCATCATCCGAATCCAGGTCTCTAGCGCTCCCGACTCCATTCAAGAAGAAGTCAAGCTCAATTTGCGCTTGTGCTAGAGGGTCCTTGCCCAACAGATGCTGTCTCATTATAGCAGCACGCGCTGTCAGTCGAGCCAGAGCAAAGGTAGATGTTTGGCCAAAAAATCACAGGTCTCGACCACGACCAGGTAAGGTAAGACGCATGTTATGAAACAGTATCTTGGATTAAGATAAGGTCTCGACAAAGACTATAGAAACCTTCTTCGTCCCTCCTAAAAGGTAGGTCGAGCGCTCCTCACGACACTCGACCATATTGTCGCCTGACTTACGCGACCGACATACATTACCTCGCGACCTCGACTAAGCTAACGTTTAACATGACTGTTACGTTTGTTTAAAGTGTTTAATGCAGGAGTCAAAGTCATTAAGAAGCAACGGCTATAACCGACGCAGTAATACTTGTAACCGATGAAGAACAATTATGAAGAATTATCATATGTCGACCGTTATAACAGTTGACAATCAATGAGCTAATAAAGGCATCCGAAGGCTATAAAAGATCAAGTAGAACCTCAGTTTCAGGGGGAGGATCACCAAATCATAATCGAATCGTCAGAGAATATCAGAAAACAATAGCAGCTAAACATTCAACCTGGAAAGAACATTACAAGCGACAGACTCTTACTAGAAGAACCGCGCTGGACCCATATCTTTAGCTCTCGACCATCAATTTACATACAGTTTTTCACACACGACATACACTTATTTTTACATTCCAAACACTTGTACTTTACATTTCGAAGTCTGTTTTCTTCATTTGTATTGTAACCTTGTACGATTGACACCAATAACCAAGGATGTCGCCCCTGTTTGGCGATCATAGTGCAGCGACGACACCTCCACGGTCGTCCGCAGGTTTTTTCCTCGTTGAGGTTTTTCCTACGTCATCAAATCCTTGTCTTATTTAAATTTATGTCTCTCGTCGTACGCTTTGTCGATAGATTCCTTTCTTTAGTTGTTAAATTCCACAATCAACCTTAAGTCAATCCTTTTGGACGATTTTTGGCATTAACAGTTTGGCGCCATCCGGGGGACCCCATCTAGAGAAAATCTTCGACAAACGTACGAGTTACTAACGGTTTCTTGGAGTTTTTTCTTCTTTCATTTGTTTCAGGAAAATGGCAGCCCCTGGAAACCCAGAGCAGCTCGTGGCTCAGATGTACCAGGAATTGGAAGTTGCGCGGAATCAAATGAATGCTATGGCTGAGCAAAATCGAAGGACAGCTGAGGAAATCGCTTGACTGAGGAATTCCTTCGGACCACATAACGGTCCAAGACCCTTCACTCAAAATCCGGGTCAAGGAACGTTCGGGCAGAATCCAGGATCAGCTCCTTTCGTCCACAACCCTGGTGCAGCTCCGTTCATCCGTAATCCAAGGTCACGTCCATTTATGCAAAATCAGTAGCCCAGAACGTCCAATCCAAATCCTCAGCCGGGGCAGATGCCTCCTTATCATATAAAACCACCTCCCATGCAGAGTAGACCGCAACCATTTCAGGGTGGACCGTAATCATTTCAAAGTGGACCACAACCGTTTCAGAGTGGATCGCAGCCGTTTTTCGTTCCTTTCAACGGAGACGCGAACGGTTCATCATATGGAAATGGTACCAGCTCGGGAGTCATTCCCCCAACCGATCCAAATCTTAATGACCCTGTTGCCCAGCGATAGAAGATGTTGGAAGATCAAAACGAATGCGTTTTATCTTTGCTTACCAAACTGCCTGGGGCAGCAGTGCCCGTCGATGTCGAGCCTCGATCAAGATATCAAGCGTCAACTTTCATTGATGAGATTGCGACCGTTTAGGTCCCAAAGAAGTACAATATTCCCACTTTCACGCCCAAGTATTCAGGCGTGACAGATCCGACCGAACACATCGCACAGTATAAGCAGCTCATGTGGACGATCTCAATCCCGCATATGTATCAGGAGGTCTGCATGTGCAAGAGTTTTGGTGCGACACTCACTGGCCCTGCCCTCCAATGGTTGATTAATCTCAAACCCAAGTCTATCGGATCGTTCGCTGAATTAGTCAATCAATTCTCTCAACAATTCGCCAGCAGTTGTAAGATGGAAAAGCAGACCAGTGATCTATATTATGTCGTACAGAAAGCCAATGAGTCCATTCGAAGTTATTTCAATAGATTCAATGCGGAAATGATCAGTATCCGCAACTGCAACATCAAAACGGAAATCGAGGCCTATAAGCGTGGTCTGGACGACAATTCAGGTTTATACACAGACTTGACTAAATATCCTCCAGAAAATTTCGAAGACGTCCGAGCTCGAACCCTAGCATACATGAGGGTAGAAGATGACGCTGCCTTTCGTCGAAAACATACCGACGACAAAATATTGTTAGGTGTGATGAAGCCAGAGTTCAAGACGAAGGCGATTTCCAAAATAGAACATGCACGTCACATCTCGAACGTTAGATTCATGACGAAAGTAGAAGCTAAAACTGCAAGCAAGTTTCCTCAGTACCCCAAGATATCCTCTTACGGATTCAAAGGGTCCACTAAGGATTTAATCGAAGCCTTGAAAACCTCCCAAGCAACTATTCGATGGCCAAAGAAGTCCGACCAGGACGATGCTAAGAAAGATAAATCTAAATGGTGCGATTTTCACCTCGACCATGGTCATATGACAGATAATTGCATAGCTCTCAAAAAAGAGTTAGCATATCACGTCCCGAGAGGAACTCTTAAAGATATAATTAACGACGTCATTACTCCAACCAGCGGCCATCGACCGTCGACCCCTGAACATGCAAAGGTCGTCAATTGCATCACTGGTGGTTCTGACGTATGTGGTCTAACGTACTCTGCAGCCAAGCATCATGCCAGTCAAGCACCAGACGATCGACCTATCCTACGTTCATCAAGACCCAAAAGAGATCTGGAGCTGGAAGCTATGAAGATTGTGTTCGATCAGGACGACCTTGGTGATTCATATCAGAAGCATAAAGATGGCTTGATCATTCAACTCACAGTAGGTAACTGCTTAACTCGACGAGTCTTAATTGACGAGGGCAGTTCGGCGAACGTTATTTTCCTTGACACCCTCAAGGCCATGGGAATCGATCGCACAGAAATCACTCGACGGTCGACAATCCTGGTCGGTTTCAATGGAGAAGCATCAAGCACGTATGGTGATATCATCTTACCAGTTTACATCGGGGGAATCAACAAGCAAACTAAGTTCAGCGTCATCGATTGTGCGTCAGCCTATAACATTATCTTAGGTCGACCATGGATCCATGAAATGAAAGTTGTTCCCTCGACATATCACCAAACCATGAAGTTCCTTACGCCGTGGGGAATACAAGGGATCAAAGGAGAATCAAAAATCGCCCGTGATTGCTATAAGACCACTTTAAAGGCGCGAAAGTAGAAAGCTTAACAATCACGACATGATTATCAAGGTATCGACAGGTTCGTCCTTCTATCCTTAACAATAAATTTACACCTTCTTTACAGGAATAAAACGGCTATTTTGCCCGATCGAATGAAAGTGCAGTCGACATAAATTCGGATGTTATTTCTGGACGTCGATCCGTCATTAATAATCTATTTCTCTTACGAAATAAGATAATAAATGACGGGGGGCAGATAGATATGGAATATAAGAAAGGTACGCATGTTAAACGCTACTTTTTGATTCATTTTCAAATGATCTTTCATCATGAATGATTACTGACTTAAGCATCGGAGGGTCGTTGGTTAGCCAACGACCACCCCCAACAATGTTCTATGACAGGTCGTACGTTACAAGGTCGTAATATCTACTGTACGACTCTAATCCTGCCAGGTCGCATGACATAAAGCATTCAGGTTTATAACTTGAATATGTTATTATAGGAACATTTGACTCAAGTATCATCGTACGATCCATTCGGATAAAGGTATGGAACCTATGGACAAAGTTTTTTAACTTAAACAAATTTTTACGTTCTGAACGAATGCTTTGATCGCACGTGCTTGTGTTTATCAATACAAAAACATCTTATGACTTATGGATGTCCAAATGGCATGTTCTTATGATTGTTTATCCGACTTAACTTGCATTTCAAGTCATGATGTTACAAGCCTAAGGCGCGGTGTAATATATTTAACAGATGTCATCGTTCAGGAATATATTTTTCATACGGGACGTAAGTTTAACAGAAACTTAAAATTTCATTCCCCAAATAACTTGTACAAAAAGCTCGACTATTAAAAGTCGACAAAAAGCAGGGAAAGAAGAAAAAGTCTTCTAAGAGTCAGAGGAGTCATCCACCCCCTCTCACGTTTAAAAGCCTCTAGTTCGTGCGAAACATCGTAGAGCTGAAGAGCAAATTCATCCGCACGCGCCAAGGCCCTGTTCTCCCTATCCAAGGCCACCCTTTCCCGTTCCAGAGTCGCCTTCTCCCTTTCCAAGGCGGCATCTTCTCTCTCAAGAGTTGATGCCACCAAATCCTCGATTCTCGACATCTCGGCATAAAGCGCCAGAGAAGATTGGAATGTCTATAAAAACACAGTTCGTTAGAATACGACAGCGACAACCGACAAAAACAAAGGGATCAAGTCTTGAAAGAAAGACTTACCGAGAACGCCAGGCCGACAACTTGAGAGCCCGCTTCTCTGATAGGTGCCCCCTGGAAACACTCCTTGAAAGACGGGAGCAAGTATTTCCCCAAATGAGGAAACAATGTCGTCCCGTCTAGGACATTCCCCGCCATAAAGTCGGACGGTAACGTGAAGTTAACCGTCGTGACTCCGGTCGATGACCCCTCGCCCCTGTCGGCAGGTAACGCGGTCGACATCCTCGATACCGGCTTCGTCGTTGTTGCCGGTGTAGCGTCCATCGCACCAAGAAGGACGGATAACGCCTTCGCCTTCTCAGGCAGAACAACTCTCGATGAGTTCTCAACCCTCGATGATGGTTCCCTCAGGATTGTCCTATTGGTTTTCTTTTGACTCGACCCAGCTGTCGAGACATTTGCACCCCGAAGGGCACACATGATCTGTTTCCCTCTCTTCTGAGAGACTGATTTCCTCTCGGTCAACACTAATTAAGAAATACATAAAACGTCAGATAGAAGAAGTGAATGCTAAAGACTCAAAACCATAATACATTTACCGGTCGTCTCCTCTCGTTCATCTTCTGCTTCAGAATCCACAGCTTCCACCATCACGTCCTCATCCGCGACCATTAGTTGCACTGTGGAAAAAGTTCGATCATTGGTACTAAGGTTCCAAAACCTATCGATCTTACTCTGAGAGTCGACATTTGGATGCAAGGCGTCAAACTGGATCTCTGAAAATAAACCAAAAGCAAAGAATAAGTAAAAAGCAGAAAAAATCAAACAATGACATATGAACAATGAATATACCTCCCAGGTTCCAGTCGGGGCGAATGCAGTTGCAGGTAACATCAAACGAGTATGTACAAACACATACCTAGACTTCCACCCGCGGTCGTTAACTCCTGTTCCCAAGACTCCGGTGCGATCACCCTTATATTTGGAATAAGGGCTATAACGCCAGTTCTTGTCTCGTTTGACGTAATAAGCCAAACATAAATCATTCAAGGTCATAGGTGACTCACACGTTGCATACAATCGTTCGATGACCAGAAAGACGCGCCAAAGTTGGGGCATCAACTGCCCTGGGGACAGACCAAAGTATCGCATGAAATCTTTTGACAAACCTGAAAACGGCCATTCAAACCCTATTTTGAAAGGATACTCGTACAAAACAAGATATCCCTCGGGGCAATCCCTAGCACACATAATCCCCGGACATCGTAATTCTATACTTGCTGGAATTTTCGCTAAGCGTCTAAAAGCATCTAAGTCTACGTGGTTCACGATAAGGCTAGCTGGTTCTATCGACATTATGTATCAGAAAAAGAGAACAGTTTATAGGTCTTATATAAATGCCCGAAACTCGTAATGGAAAAGATTTGAAGAGAAACGATAAGAAGATCGCAAGAATATCGGAATAAAATCCTTACAGGAAGACAAAAGGAATCACTAAGGAAGAAAGAGGGTATCTCTCGCAAATCTCTCTGAAAATGTGAAAAGAAATGATCCGTCGAGGGTTACTATTTATGCAAAAGATTGTGTCAGATCGACCCCCTAGATGATCGACACGCGCCCCTGTCTCTTCAAATGGTTACCCGGATTATCGACACCTGCCATATACAGCTGTGATACATGATCGCGCATCAGCATGACGTCACGATCCTCTTCACCTTTTTGACTTCTCTTTCGGTTAGAATTGAACCAATTCGATTTCAAAAGCAACTGAACCGGTTTTCCAAGCTTTATGATCCTTAGCACCCGGCAAGCAAAAGTCGAAATTCGAATTTGACATTCTACTTTCAAATTTTGGGGGCAAACTGTTTGGGCAAAAAATCACAGGTCTCGACCACGACTAGGTAAGGTAAGACGCATGTTATGAAACAGTATCTTGGATTAAGATAAGGTCTCGACAAAGACTATAGAAACCTTCTTCATCCCTCCTAAAAGGTAGGTCGAGCGCTCCTCACGACACTCGACCATATTGTCGCCTGACTTACGCGACCGACGTACATTACCTCGCGACCTCGACTAAGCTAACGTTTAACATGACTGTTACGTTCGTTTAAAGTGTTTAATGCAGGAGTCAAAGTCATTAAGAAGCAACGGCTATAACCGACACGGTAATACTTGTAACTGATGAAGAACAATTATGAAGAATTATCATCTGTCGACCATTATAACAGTTGACAATCAATGAGCTAATAAAGGCATCCGAAGGCTATAAAAGATCAAGTAGAACCTCAGTTTCAGGGGGAGGATCACCAAATCATAATCGAATCATCAGAGAATATCAGAGAACAACATTAGCTAAACATTCAACCTGGAAAGAACATTACAAGCGAAAGACTCTTACTGGAAGAACCGCTCTGGACGCATATCTTTAGCTCTCGACCATCAGTTTACATACAGTTTTCACACACGACATACACTTATTTTTACATTCCAAACACTTGTACTTTAAATTTCGAAGTATGTTTTCTTCATTTGTATTGTAACCTTGTACGATCGACACCAATAACCAAGGACGTCGCCCCTGTTTGGCGATCATAGTGCAACGACGACACCTCCACGGTCGTCCACAGGTTTTTTCCTCGTTGAGGTTTTTCCTGCGTCATCAAATTCTTGTCTTATTTGCATTTCTGTCTCTCTTCGTATGCTTTGTCGATAGATTCCTTTCTTTAGTTGTTAAATTCCACAATCAACCTTAAGTCAATCCTTTTGGACGATTTTTGGCATTAACAGTAGATACAGCTTCCGCTTTAAGTTTCTCCACCTCCCTCTTCAGACTGGCCACCTCGACTTTAGAGTCCTCTACCTCCTTTTCTTTTTTGGTCGAGGACTCCCTCGTTCTAATCAACTCCTCCTTTTGGCTGTCGATCATAGCCAAGGACTCGTTCAGATGATGGTTCGCCTCGTCCTTCGCACGACCAACAACCTCCAACTCTTGTTTGGCCTCATCGAGCCGTTTGGACAGGTCCTCCTCCCGTTTTACAGCAGCCTCTGCCCTCTCCAAAGCAGCGTTCCCTCTCTCGTAGGCAGAAGTCACCAAATCTTTGGCTTTCTCCATTTCAGATCGTAAGGCCAAAAAAGACTGGAGCGATGAAAAAAAAGCATAATTAACTAAACACTCGATAAAGGCTAAAAACGCAAGGAATACAAGTTTTGAAAGAAAAACTTACCAGAAAGGCCAATCCGGCAACGTGAGATCCCGTCTCTTCGACAGGGAATCCTTCGAAACCCTCCCTGAATGATGGAAGCAAATAATTCCCTAGATGAGGAAATAAATTCGTCCCGGACAGGACGTCATCAACCATAAAGTTTGAAGGCAACGTAAAGTTAACCTCCGTAACTTTGGATCTTTCCGTCGTATGCTCCTTGGCCTTGTTAGTCGGTGACGGAGCGGAAGGAGACTTCGCCGACTTAGTTGTCGTCGCCGGTGGTGCAGAACTGACAAGGACCGCCGCAATCGGACTGGAAGGCGTCTTCGTCTTCCCCGATGACGCGACCTTCGTCTTCTTCAGTGTATTGACTCTCGACGAGCCATCACCATTCATCGACGGTTTCTTGGAAACCTTCATCCCCGTCTTCAGGAAGACCACCGACTCGACAGTCGAGGCCTTCTGTCTGCTTATCTTGCCTTGTCGGGCAAGTTCGAGTTGGGCCGCTCTCTTAGCAGAATAAGTCGGCACCTTCGTCTGCGACTCTCCTGGAAAAATAATAAACATTACAAAACTAACATAAAGACAGAAGCCGAACAGAACTGAATAAAGAGATACACTAACGTGCCATCTCTTCCTTTCCTTCTTCCTCCTCCTGTCCTGCTTTCTCTTCTACGTTTTTATTTCCCAAATTCTCCCCTAAACACACTAAATCTTCGTCTTCGTCTGTCGATAGTCGCTTGGTAAAAGATCGCTCGTCGGCACTAAACTCCAGGAATGCGTCAAGTTTCGCTCGAGAATTAGCGTACGGCACCACGTCGTCAAAATTTATCTCTGAACAAACCACATGAAGAACAGTTTAGAAATCAAGCATAGATAATAAGAGATAGGCGATCGAAAAATTACTCACCCGACATACTCTAACCTGCCCTAATCCAAACACTATCAGAATCAAGAGTCGATTTGCGCACGAACGCATATCTAGTTTTCCACCCACGGTCGTTCACGACAGTCTCTAGAACTAATGTTCGCTCACCTTTGTATTTAGAAAAAAGACTATAGCGATGACACTTATCCTTTTTTACTCGCTAAGCCAAAAGAAGATCGCGAACGTTCATAGGAGATCTCCAGTCGTGAGTAAGACGTTCTATCACTCGGATTACCCTCCAAAATTGGGGCATCAACTGGGCCGGTGCTAAATCAAACTCAGTCATAAAGGCCTTAGACAAAGGAGAATAAGGCCATTCAAAACCTATCTTAAATGGGTATTCGTAAATGACAACAGAATCGTCAGGACATGCATAGGGTCGAGTTTGACCTGCGACAATCAGCTCGATTCCCGCAGGGATTTTGGCTAGAAACCTAAGATCATCAAGATCCTTGATATCCCTAATCGCACTCTCAGGTTCCATCGTTCTTTCCTAAACTCATCAATACTTAAGAAAGGATTGAGAAATCGTACCTTATATAGGTCTTGTAAATCCTCGAAAATTCTAACTCTTGCAGGATTGGAAGCAAGTCGCTAAGGAAGGAATAAGAGATCTCTCGCTGAAATCGTAAAAAAGAAAGGATCTGTCGAAAGCCACTATTTATGGAAAAGATTGTGTCAGATCAAGCTCTTCGATGATCGACACGCGCCCCTGTCTCTTCAAATGACCACCAGATCGACGACACCTGGCGCATACAGCTGTTATACATGATCGAACGTCAGCATGATGTCACGATCCTCTTCACCTTTTCGACTTCTCGTTCGGTTAGAATTGAACCAATTCGATTTCAAAAGCAAATGAACCGGTTTTCCAAGTTTTATGAGCCTAAGCACCCGGCAAGCAAAATTCGAAATTCAAATTTGACATTCTACATTCAAATTTTGGGGGAAAACTGTTTGGGCAAAAAATCACAGGTCTCGACCACGACCAGGTAAAGTAAGACGTATGTTGCAAAACAGTATCTTGGATTAAGATAAGGTCTCGACAAAGACTATAGAAACCTTCGTCATCCCTCCTAAAAGGTAGGTCGAGCGCTCCTCACGACACTCGACCATATTATCGCCTGTCTCACGCGACCGACGTACATTACTACGCGACCTCGACCAAGCTAACGTTTAACATGACTGTTACGTTCATTTAAAGTGTTTAATGCCGGAGTCAAAGTCATTAAGGAGCGACGGTTATAACCGACGCAATAATATTTGTAACCGACGAAGAACAGTTATGAAGAGTTATCATCTGTCGACCGTTATAACTGTTGACAATCAATGAGCTAATAAAGGCATCCGAAGGCCTTAAAAGATCAAGTAGAACCTCAGTTTCAAGGGACATCGAATCATCAGAGAATACCAGAGAACAATAGCAGCTAAATATTCAACCTTGGAAGAACATTATAAGCGAAAGACTCTTACTTGAAGAACCGTTCTGGACACATATCTTTTGCTCTCGACCATCAGTTTATACATTGTTTTCTGTAACATCCTGAATTTCCAGTTATATTATTTTGTGAATTACAAATTAATTTGGGGTTAAGTTTATAATTGTTTAAAAGTGTTGTTGAAATAGATTTTTCATGTTGAGGGTTTGTTATGCAATTCTTTGAAAGTTAAAGGTTATTATGGAAATAGTCATATGACTCATGTGTAATTTAAGGAGGAGGTGTCACTTAGTTGGTTAACCTAAACTAATTGTGAGAGTGTGTGAGGGGTTATCTTGTGTGTGTTCGGTTTGCTTGAGAGAAAGAGAAACCGAGATTTGAGATAGAGAAGTCGAGAGGAAGAAATAGCAAGGAGAAACAAAGAAATCAGTGGTGAAATTAGAGATTGTTGATAAAGCTGCCATTAAGCTGTTCGTTAAGCTCTTACGTGAATCAGTGTATAAATCGACTTTTGAGGTGAGTTTAATTGATTCTTGCTTAAAACTTAACATGTAAACAATTGTGTATGTGTTTATTGAGCTTAAATATCATTTTATGTGCTTAATGCTTAATCTGGTAAGAAACAGCTTAATGAGAGGTAGATGATGATGAGCAGTGAACGAATCTCGCAGCCTTGGCTTGCGAGAATCAGATAAACTCGCAACCATAGCCTGCGAACTTCTGAAACTCGCAACCATAGCCTGCGAACTTCTGAAACTCGCAACCATAGCCTGCGAACTTCTGAAATTCGCAACCATAGCCTGCGAACTTCTGAAATTCGCAGCTTTGGCTTGCGAATTTCATGAAACCCGCAATCAGTAGTCGCGAACTTTGATGCTTTTTGAAATAAAAATGCATGATGATTTTATATGATGTTTCATGTTATTATTTATATGCTATTGACATGATTTAATGATGAAGAATATGCATGAGATATTATCATATGAAGAGTTTATATCAGTTATTAAATATAGAGATTTATCTGATATTATTGGCACTATGGATGTGATAGAAAGAGTGATGATACATATTTATTGTGTTGCGATGGCTAAAATTTACATTTGGTCTAGTGGGCAACTTAGTACGGTTTAATGGGAACCGCATACTAGCTGGGACCTATAATGTAGTTCTAGTGGTGGAGTGAATTCTGAATCATCTGTGAGGGTTCCCGGTTGTTGTGATCAGCGATGAATAAAATCCCATTGGGAACCAGTGATTCAGGATGGTGAGGTATTGAAATGTGAGAGAATTACATTGAGGTGTAATTCGCATTTCAGGCGATAGGAAGTGTGAGAGAATTACATTAAGGTGTAATTCACATTTCCGGTGTTTATTAAATAATGAAGTGTGAGAAAATTACATCGAGTTGTAATTTGCATTTCAGGCGATAGGAAGTGTGAGAGAATTACATTAAGGTGTAATTCGCATTTCCGGTGTTTATTAAATAATGAAGTGTGAGAAAATTACATCGAGTTGTAATTTGCATTTCATGGGTTGTTGAGTTTAATTTCTTATAAATCTGGTGGGATTATAAGTAGTTGATGTTGTTATTCTATTTAATGACTAGGTGAAATAGTCATAGTGGTTGGAATTTGATTTGGTAAGATGAAAGATGCAGGTTTGAGACACCTGATGTTTTAGTTGTTGAGTTATAAATTTGAATTGATTAACCTCACTAGGCGAAAGCCTAATGTTTTAAGTTGAATTGTCTTACCAGGTTCAGGTTCGGGAAAGAAGTTTGGGGAGTGAATTTCATATCAAACTTTGAGGTGTTGAAGGATCCAGCAATTCTTTTGGAGATTTTGGGACGAAGCTTTGATAATCTAGTTAATCTATTTATGTTGTAAGAATAGATTAATAAGATTATTTAGGACAAGTTTAAATGTTGTATATAAAATGATGCTATAGATCATTGTTGTTATAAAAGTTTGGTATCTTTAATGATCATAACATTTATTTTGGGGTTTAAATTTACCCTGTTTTTAGGGTGTTTCAATATGGTATCAGAGCTTTAGTTTAAGCGAACTAGGTATGAATTTGAGATACCTAGACTTAAGCTGAGATGAGTTAAGTTATGATCAGAGAGTTCTGGGTAGGAGTACTAAGATTGGGTAGTTTCAGAGTCGACAGAAATACGCGAAGTTGGTACTGTAACAATAGTAATGAGAATTCTCATGTATGATATGTTCGCAATTTCAATTAGCTACTGTTATTATGAATATATTATTGCACAAGCATACTTGTTTCTAATTGTTACAGTGACTGATTAGCGGTAAAGTATGTATTGTATGTTTAGTTGTATAAACCATTATCTGATGAGTATTCTTTTATGCTCCATCAGAACGATGGTGAATACGCCCCCGAGGTCTCCAAATTCTTCGATGAATAGGAATTGGTTAGACGATGCTGGAGAGAGACAAACTGGATTGGGCGGAGTTCCTAATACGCCTTCAGATTTTCTTTCCTTGGGAGGAATGCGAAGTCGAGTACATCCAGGAGGTACTAGTAATGTTGATCAAACGTCGTCAGATTCAGGTATGGAGGGGCGAATAATGGATAATGTGACTCGGCTGATGAATGATTCAATGGAGAGGCAAGCAGAGATGATGAATACTGTAATGGGGAGACAGGCAGAGATGTTTACGAAATTGATTAATGATCGAAACGTGGAACCAAGACGAACAGTGACCGACACTAATGTGATAAATCCGACTGTAAATCCAGGAGTGGAGACAGTTAGAAGGGTTGACAGAAACTGTTCCTACAAGACGTTACTAAGTTGTAAACCACCAGAATTCAAGGGAGATGATAATCCAGTGGTTTGTATGAACTGGATAAGAGAAATCGAGCAGGCTTTTCGCGCCTGTGAATGTATAGATGAGAGATCTAAGGTGAGATTTGGGTCGCAAATGTTACGTGGAAAAGCGTTGCAGTGGTGGAATGTGTTGTCATCAACTGTGACGGAAGCAGCTTTGAATTCTGTAACTTGGAGTCAGTTTAAAGCAAAGATTTTAGAAGAATATTGTAACGAGCACGAGATGGACCGAATTGAAGAGGAGTTTCGGAATATTAAGAAGGGTAATATGTCGGTGAGAAATTATACCGAGGTCTTTATGGAGAAGCTAAATCTTGTGGGGCACGTGGCTTCAACAGAGAAAGAAAAGATTAAGTATTACTTGAAAGGTCTACCAGCAGATATGATGACAAGAGTTCGTAGTTCAAAATCTGCTACTTTGAGGGAGACGATTGAGGAAACTAAGGTCATAGAAGAGATGTATGTGAAGGATAAGGAGGAGAAAGCGCAGGTTGGAGAAAAGAGAAAATGGGAGGGTCGTTCCGAACCTTCTCCGAAATTAAGATTATTCGGAAAGAACATTAGCAATGATTCTAGTAGAGAACCGGGTTGGTGTTCAAAATGCAAAAGTAAACATTTTGGCCAATGCCGTGTGGTTGGAAATCAATGTTTCAAGTGTGGGAAGATGGGACATATGGCGTCAAATTGTACAGTGCCTGGGTCGGTTTGTTTTGAATGTCAGCAACCGGGTCATTTTCGAAAAGATTGTCCGAAGTTGAAAAGAGAAGGAGATCAGGGGAGAAAGCTGGATATTCCCAAACCAACCGGTCGTGCATTCCAAATGACTGCTGATGAAGCGAAGGGGTCAAAGGACGTGGTCTCGGGTACATTTCTTATAAACTCTGTTCCTGCACGCGTGTTGTTTGATAGTGGTGCAAATTATTCGTTTGTATCCAAGTTGTTTCAACATAAATTAGCTATGCCTGTTACTACTCTAGGAGATGCCTTAGTAGTCGAAATAGCTAATGGAGTTCAGACTTTGGTTAAGGAGAGCCTGGCCGATTGTAAGATTATGATAGAGGGAACAGAATTTCCGATTAACTTGTTAGTAATGGAAATTGGGAGTTTTGATATTGTGGTAGGGATGGACTGGTTGAGCAACAACCAGGCAGAAATTATGTGCGCAAAGAAGCTGATTCGAATTCCAATGGGCGAGAAAGATAGTGTATGCGTATACGGAGAAAAACAGGAAGGAGAAATTCCGTTGATTTCAGTGATGAAGGCACGTAAATGTTTATCAAAAGGGTGTTGGTCTTATCTAGCCTATGTTATTGATACAAAGTTAGAAAAGAAAAATATTCAAGATATCAACGTGGTGCGTGAGTTTCCGGATGTGTTCCCGGATGACCTTCCAGGTTTGCCAGTTGAAAGACAGGTGGAGTTTCGTATTGATATTATTCCTGGATCGGCACCGATTGCACGAGCACCTTATCGTTTAGCACCCGCTGAGATGAAAGAGATGATGACTCAGCTTCACGAGTTATTGGATAAGGGTTTCGTGAGACCAAGTTCTTCACCTTGGGGAGCTCCAGTTTTATTTGTTAAGAAGAAAGACGGTACCATGAGAATGTGTATTGATTACCGAGAGTTGAACAAGGTAACTATTAAGAACAAGTATCCGCTTCCGAGGATTGATGATCTATTCGATCAACTCCAAGGTGCGGGATGCTTTTCAAAGATAGATTTAAGATCTGGATACCATCAAGTGCGAGTAAGAGATGAAGACGTTTCGAAAACAGCGTTTAGAACAAGATATGGACATTATGAGTTCCTTGTAATGCCATTTGTGTTGACAAATGCTCCTGCGATATTTATGGATTTGATGAACAGAGTGTGTCGACCATTTTTAGATAAGTTTGTCATTGTGTTTATTGATGACATACTTATTTATTCAAAGACTGAAGAAGATCATGAGCAACATCTTCGTGAAGTCTTAGGAGTTTTAAGGAAAGAGAAGTTATACGCGAAGTTTTCAAAGTGTGAATTTTGGTTGAAGGAAGTGCAGTTTCTAGGTCATGTAATTACTTCTGAAGGAGTTAAAGTAGATCCTTCAAAGATTGAAGCGATGACGAATTGGGAGACACCTAGAAGTGCATCTGAGATAAGAAGCTTTCTGGGATTAGCAGGTTATTATAGAAGATTCATAAAAGATTTCTCTAAGATTGCATCTGCTTTGACGTTGTTAACCAGAAAGAATGAGAAGTTTGTTTGGACGGAGAAGCAAGAAACAGCTTTCAGAACGTTACGTCAAAAACTGTGTGAAGCACCAATTCTTGCCTTGCCAGAAGGGACAGAAGATTTTGTTGTGTATAGTGGTGCTTCGAAGATGGGTTTAGGATGTGTGCTAATGCAAAGGGGCAAAGTGATTGCATATGCCTCAAGACAGCTTAAAGAGCATGAAAAGAATTATCCTACCCATGATTTAGAGTTAGCAGCAGTGGTGTTCGCTTTGAAGTTGTGGCGACACTATTTGTATGGAACGAAGTGTACTCTTTATACTGATCACAAGAGTTTGCAACATGTTTTTTATCAGAAAGAATTAAACATGAGGCAGCGAAGATGGTTAGAATTGCTTAAGGATTATGATTGTGAATTGCATTACCATCCTGGTAAGGCAAAAATCGTAGCTGATGCCTTAAGTAGAAAAGAATATGGTGGGTGTTTGAAATCGGTAAATGTTAGAATTGATGTAACGTCAAGTTTGATGGAAAAGATCAAAGAAGCACAAGTGATTGCTTTACAAGAGGAAAATCTGAAAGAGGAAGTAATGGGTAAGCAACATCTTCAGTTGACTGAAGATGGTCGGGGGATTAAATTGTTTCAAGGAAGAGTTTGGGTGCCTAAAATGGGAGGAAATCGAGAGTTGATTCTCGAAGACGCTCATAAATCTAAGTATTCCATACATCCTGGGAGTACGAAGATGTATCGAGATTTGAAATTGCATTATTGGTGGCCAGCGATGAAAGTAGATGTGGCTCGAAAGGTAGAAATGTGTACAACATGTTCGTTAGTGAAAGCCGAACATCAGAAACCTTACGGAAGTTTCCAATCCTTGGAAATTCCGGAATGGAAGTGGGAGAAGATTACCATGGACTTTGTGACGAAGTTACCAAATACGCAAAAAGGTAACGACACAATATGGGTAATCGTGGATAGATTAACTAAGAGTGCTCATTTTCTAGCAATGAAAGAGGCATCACCAATTGAGAAATTGGCAAAGCTGTATATTGACGAAGTGGTGTCAAGGCATGGTATACCGGTGTCGATAGTGTCAGATCGTGATAGTCGGTTTACTTCTAGATTTTGGCGATCACTGCAAGAGGAATTAGGTACTAAAGTTAATTTGAGTACTGCTTTTCATCCACAGACCGATGGGCAGAGTGAACGGACCATTCAAACTTTGGAAGACATGCTCAGATGTTGTGTGTTAGATTTTGGTGGTAACTGGGATACGCATCTACCGTTTGTAGAATTTGCGTATAACAATAGTTATCATTCGAGTATCGGGAGAGCACCCTTCGAAGCATTGTATGGTCGAAAGTGTAGAACTCCGGTATGTTGGTTAGAAGCCGGAGAGAAACAGTTTGTTGGTCCAGAGTTGGTACAGCAAACAGCGGATAAGGTAAAAGAAATTCGGCAGCATATGAAAGCAGCCCAAGATAGACAGAAAAGTTATGCTGACCCAAAGCGGAGACCAAAGGATTTTCAAGTTGGGGAGCGTGTGATGCTCAAGGTATCCCCATGGAAAGGTGTAATACGATTTGGAAAACGTGGGAAGTTGAGTCCTCGTTTTCTAGGACCTTTCACCATTGTTGAGAGAATTGGGTTACAAGCTTACAAGTTAGATCTTCTACCAGAATTGGAAGGAGTTCATAATACTTTTCATGTATGTTATCTTCGGAAGTGTTTGGCCGAAGAGGAGAATGTGATTCCACTCGCAGATGTGAGAATAAATGAAAAGAGTCGCTGTGTAGAGGAACCAGAGGCGATTTTAGAAAGATCGGTTAGAAAGTTACGTAGTGGTAAAGAGGTAGCGATGTTGAAAGTACAGTGGAAACACCATAGAGGTACTAATATAACTTTAGAGTCAGAGGAGAGTATGACGAATAGGTATCCTCATTTGTTTACCTAGCTTTGATTTCGGGGACGAAATCATTTTCAAGTTGGGGAGTATTGTAACATCCTGAATTTCCAGTTATATTATTTTGTGAATTACAAATTAATTTGGGGTTAAGTTTATAATTGTTTAAAAGTGTTGTTGAAATAGATTTTTCATGTTGAGGGTTTGTTATGCAATTCTTTGAAAGTTAAAGGTTATTATGGAAATAGTCATATGACTCATGTGTAATTTAAGGAGGAGGTGTCACTTAGTTGGTTAACCTAAACTAATTGTGAGAGTGTGTGAGGGGTTATCTTGTGTGTGTTCGGTTTGCTTGAGAGAAAGAGAAACCGAGATTTGAGATAGAGAAGTCGAGAGGAAGAAATAGCAAGGAGAAACAAAGAAATCAGTGGTGAAATTAGAGATTGTTGATAAAGCTGCCATTAAGCTGTTCGTTAAGCTCTTACGTGAATCAGTGTATAAATCGACTTTTGAGGTGAGTTTAATTGATTCTTGCTTAAAACTTAACATGTAAACAATTGTGTATGTGTTTATTGAGCTTAAATATCATTTTATGTGCTTAATGCTTAATCTGGTAAGAAACAGCTTAATGAGAGGTAGATGATGATGAGCAGTGAATGAATCTCGCAGCCTTGGCTTGCGAGAATCAGATAAACTCGCAACCATAGCCTGCGAACTTCTGAAACTCGCAACCATAGCCTGCGAACTTCTGAAATTCGCAACCATAGCCTGCGAACTTCTGAAATTCGCAGCTTTGGCTTGCGAATTTCATGAAACCCGCAATCAGTAGTCGCGAACTTTGATGCTTTTTGAAATAAAAATGCATGATGATTTTATGTGATGTTTCATGTTATTATTTATATGCTCTTGACATGATTTAATGATGAAGAATATGCATGAGATATTATCATATGAAGAGTTTATATCAGTTATTAAATATAGAGATTTATCTGATATTATTGGCACTATGGATGTGATAGAAAGAGTGATGATACATATTTATTGTGTTGCGATGGCTAAAATTTACATTTGGTCTAGTGGGCAACTTAGTACGGTTTAATGGGAACCACATACTAGCTGGGACCTATAATGTAGTTCTAGTGGTGGAGTGAATTCTGAATCATCTGTGAGGGTTCCCGGTTGTTGTGATCAGCGATGAATAAAATCCCATTGGGAACCAGTGATTCAGGATGGTGAGGTATTGAAATGTGAGAGAATTACATTGAGGTGTAATTCGCATTTCAGGCGATAGGAAGTGTGAGAGAATTACATTAAGGTGTAATTCGCATTTCCGGTGTTTATTAAATAATGAAGTGTGAGAAAATTACATCGAGTTGTAATTTGCATTTCAGGCGATAGGAAGTGTGAGAGAATTACATTAAGGTGTAATTCGCATTTCCGGTGTTTATTAAATAATGAAGTGTGAGAAAATTACATCGAGTTGTAATTTGCATTTCATGGGTTGTTGAGTTTAATTTCTTATAAATCTGGTGGGATTATAAGTAGTTGATGTTGTTATTCTATTTAATGACTAGGTGAAATAGTCATAGTGGTTGGAATTTGATTTGGTAAGATGAAAGATGCAGGTTTGAGACACCTGATGTTTTAGTTGTTGAGTTTTAAATTTGAATTGATTAACCTCACTAGGCGAAAGCCTAATGTTTTAAGTTGAATTGTCTTACCAGGTTCAGGTTCGGGAAAGAGGTTTGGGGAGTGAATTTCATATCAAACTTTGAGGTGTTGAAGGATCCAGCAATTCTTTTGGAGTTTTTGGGACGAAGCTTAGATAATCTAGTTAATCTATTTATGTTGTAAGAATAGATTAATAAGATTTTTTAGGACAAGTTTAAATGTTGTATATAAAATGATGCTGTAGATCCTTGTTGTTATAAAAGTTTGGTATCTTTAATGATCATAGCATTTATTTTGGGGTTTAAATTTACCCTGTTTTTAGGGTGTTTCATTTTCACACACGACATACACTTGTTTTTACATTTCAAACACTTGTACTTTACATTTCGAAGTCTATTTCCTTCATTTGTATTGTAACCTCTGTATGATCGACACCAGTAACTAAGGACGTCGCCCCTGTTTGGCGATCATAGTGCAGTGACGATATCTCCTCGGTTGTCCGCAGGTTTTTTCCTCGTTGAGGTTTTTCCTGCGTCATCAAATCTCTGTCTTATTTACATTTCTGTCTTTTATCGTACGCTTTGTCGATAGATTCCTTTCTTTTGTTGTTAAATTCCACAATCAACCTTAAGTCAATCTTTTTGAACGATTTTTGGCATTAACAATCTCCACGGGCATATCAACAGCCCGGGCTTTGGACGCCGCAGCAATCCGCACCGGTCCACGCCCCGAGTCGATCGGCAGACCGACTCTTACCGTTCCACATCCGACCGGGACGCATCGCTGGCCCCCATCCGCTTCCCTCCTGACAATTTCAAGCACTCTTTGACTCTCTTTTCAAAGTCCTTTTCATCTTTCCCTCGCGGTACTTGTTTGCTATCGGTCTCACGCCGGTATTTAGCCTTAGACGGAATTTACAGCCCTATTGGGGTTGCATTCCTAAACAACCCGACTCGCAGACAGCGCCTCGTGGTGCTACAGGGTCCGGGCACGACGGGGCTCTCACCCTCTCCGACGCCCCCTTCCAGGGGACTTGAGCCCGGTCCGCCGCTGAGGACGCTTCTCCAGACTACAATTCGGACGGCGAGGCCGCCCGATTTTCAAGTTGGGTTATTCCCGGTTCGCTTGCCGTTACTAAGGGAACCCTTGTAAGTTTCTTTTCCCCCGCTTATTGATATGCTTAAACTCAGCGGGTAGTCCCGCCTGACTTGGGGTCGCGGTCGAAGCGTCGTCAGAAGACGACACATTGGGGTCTTTGGAGAGCGATTCCCTAGCGTATGCACAGCTCGATATGAAGGCCATGAAAACCACCACTAGTCGTGCGTCCATCGAAGGGGACTCCTTTTTAGGCCAACCGCACCATGAGCACGAGAGGCCATTCTCCGCCCAA
>CM066321.1:261297849-261300349 GCA_033807775.1 Saussurea involucrata
AGACGAAAAGGGACATCTATCAACCCACACAATGCCATCGATTAGGTACGCAACACAGGAAACCCACAAAATGCTCAAGGCAAAAATGCCTTGCCGCACAATTGAAGAGGTATGCACGCGTGGAAGTTGCTGCGCAAGCAAACATCCAACCACCCGTAACAAACCAAATACCACTCATGCACCTTCCCCGTCATCATTCCTGAAAACCGCCCAACTAGTAGCCACCCACCCACCACAAAAGCCATGCAAGCAACGAAAAGCCAAAACAGCCCCCAGAATGCACCGGACGATGCAAAAGTAACAAAACGAACACTGAATCCGTCCTGCCTCGATTTGTGCCTGTATCTCCCCATCGTCGACACATCGAGCGCTTGGGCAACTTGACATTCTTCGAACTAGGAACACGGGTGACCTTGTTGCCCTCTAAGGTGTTGCAGGCCGACAACACCAGTCATCAGCACCATTACCCAAGCCGGTTTCATCGTTACAGGACCACTTCGTCGCCATGCCCGTCTCACCATGTCGTCAGCACATCAACTTCCTATCCGCTTGGTCACACGACATGCTTCGAACAAGGTTCACAACCATGGCGAGGGGAGTAGCCCCTCATCCGTTAAATCGGCCCAGGTAATGGTGTCTGTGAAGGACACCTTTCACCTTCTTCGATTCGCGTCCATATCGTATACCGACAAGAATTCAATCCTGTATCCGGACATTTGCATCGTAAACCCACCCATGCACCGAGTCGTATTGCAACCACCATCCTATTTGCACCCCAATGAGTGTCTTTTATTAACGACTCGGTGCCGGCCACAGGCCCCATCCCTTGCCAGACACTCCCCTACCCCCCATATATACATATTGGCCAATTAGCAAAGTGACAGGAAGAAACATTGATTTTTTGAAGAGTCATAATTTTTGAAATAGGCACGCCATCTGATTGGTGTGCGGGCAAAGATGTCCATGACGTGCGAGGAAAACCAAGCCGCGTGCGGGGAAATCCAAGCCGCGTGTGGGCAAATGTGCGCGTCGTGCAGGAAACCAAGCAACGTGCGGGGAAATGCAAGTCGCGTGCGGGGAACGTGCACGCCGTGCTAGGAAAACCAAGCTGCGTGCGGGGAACGTGCACGCCGTGCCGGGAAATCCAAGCCGCGTGCGTGCAAAGGTGCACGCCGTGCGGGGAACTTGCGTGCCATGCGACCAAAGTTGCATGCCATGTGGGCAAACGTGCGCGCCGTGCGGGGAAACCAAGTCGTGTGCGGGCAAAGGTGCATGCCGTGCAGGGAACATGCACGTCGTGCGGGGAACTTGCGCGTCGTGCGACCATAGTTGCGCGTCGTGCGGGGAAACCAAGTCGTGTGCGGGCAAAGGTGCACGCCGTGCCGGGAACTTGCGCGCCGTGCAACCAAAGTTGCGCGCCGTGCGGGGAAACCAAGTCGTGTGCGGGCAAAGGTGCATGCCGTGCGGGGAACTTGCGCACCGTGCGACCAAAGTTGCGCGCCGTGCGGGCAAACTTGCACGCCGTGCAAGGAAACCATGTCGCGTGCGGGCAAAGGTGCATGCCGTGCGGGGAACGTGCACGCCGTGCGGGGAACTTGTGCGCCGTGCGACCAAAGTTGCGCGCCGTGCGACCAAAGTTGTGCGCCGTGCGGGCCAACTTGCAAGCCGTGCGGGGAACCGAGGGCCGGGGTTTCGAGCGACGTAATCGTGATTGGGCACTTCTCGTGCGGGGCTAAGCGTGCTGGGCGTCCCGGTGTGGGCAATAGCCTCAGCGTGCTGCGTCCTAGCTCGGTGGCCATGCGCGCAGGGAGGCCATACCCCATGGCTCCCCTATATATACATATTGGCCAATTGGCTAAGTGACAGGATGAAACATTGATTTTCTAAGGAGTCATAATTTTTGGTAGGAGGCCCAAACGGAGTCGGTTTTGGACGAAATTTTGTGTGTGGCCTCGGGAACCTAAATAAACATGGTGCCAAAAGAAAATTCTCGTTTTGGGGTCCGGGATTTTCCGTGGCACGGCCCGGGGTGCCCGAGACGGCTTCCGGCGCTCGGGGCTTAGGTGTGATGCCCAAACGGAGTCGGTTTTGGACGAAACTTTGCGTGTGGCCCCTTGAACATATATAAAAATGACCCCAACAGACGTCTCCCGTTTTCAGGTCTGGATTTCTTGCAAGGGATGTCGGGACGGTTCGTGATGGTGGTAACCCGACCAAACGGAGTCGATTTCTTAATAAACCTTGCATGACGAATCATGAACATATATAAACATTATTCCAACATAAATATCTAGGTTTCGGGTCGGGATTCTCGGGACGTTTCTTGGTGTACGGTCGTATCCCGACCCAACGGATAAAGGCATCGTACGAAATCTTACATGACGGCTCCTGGACATTAAACTAATAATACATGCTTCCAACATAAATATCTCGTATGGGCATTCATTCCCCGGAATAGTGTCCGTCCAACCAAGGAATCCTCTAATGGGTCCGTCGAGTC
>CM066321.1:261307849-261310349 GCA_033807775.1 Saussurea involucrata
CGTCGCCATGCCCGTCTCACCATGTCGTCAGCACATCAACTCCCTATCCGCGTGGTCACACGACATGCTACGAACAAGGTTCACAACCATGGCGAGGGAGTAGCCCCTCATCCGTTAAACTGACCCAGGTAATGGTGCCTTTGAAGGACACCTTTCACCTTCTTCGATTCGCGTCCATATCGTATACCGACAAGAATTCAATCCCGTATCCGGACATTAGCATCGTAAACCCACTCATGCACCGGTGCCGGCCACAGGACACATCCTGTGCGAATGAGTGTCTTTTATTAACGACTCGGTGCCGGCCACAGGACACATCCTGTGCCAGACACTCCCCTACCCCCCATATATACATATTGGCCAATTAGCAAAGTGACAGGAAGAAACATTGATTTTTTTAGGAGTCATAATTTTTGAAATAGGCACGCAGTCTGATCGGTGTGCGGGCAAAGATTGCCACGACGAGCAAGGAAAACCAAGCCACGTGCGGGGAAATCCAAGACGCGTGTGGGCAAACGTGCGCGTCGTGCGGGAAACCAAGCAACGTGCGGGGAAATGCAAGCCGCGTGCGGGGAATGTGCACGCCATGCGGGAAAAAACAAGCCGCGTGCGGGGAACGTGCACGACGTGCGGGGAAATCCAAGTCACGTGCGGGGAAATCTAAGTCGCCCTGCGGGGAAACCAAGCAACGTGCGGGCAAAGGTGCATGCCGTGCGGGGAAACCAAGTCGCGTGCGAGCAAAGGTGCACGCCGTACGGGGAACTTGCACGCCGTGCGACCAAAGTTGCGCGCCGTGCGGGCAAACGTGCGCGCCGTGCGGGGAAACCAAGTCGTGTGCGGGCAATAGTGCATGTCGTGCAGGGAACGTGCATGCCGTGCGGGGAACTTGCGCGCCGTGCGACCAAAGTTGTGCGTCGTGCGGGGAAACCAAGTCGTGTGCGGGCAAAGGTGCACGCCGTGAGGGGAACTTAAGCGCCATGCGACCAAAGTTGCGCGCCGTGCGGGCAAACGCGCGCGCCGTGCGGGGAAACTAAGTCGTGTGCGGGCAAAGGTGCACGCCGTGCGGGGAACGTGCACGTCGTGCGGGGAACTTGCGTGCCGTGCGACCAAAGTTACGCGCCGTGCGGGCAAACGTGCGCGCCGTGCGGGGAAACCAAGTCATGTGCGGGCAAAGGTGCACGTCGTGCGGGGAACGTGTACGCCGTGCGGGGAACTTGCGCGCCGTACGACCAAAGTTGCACGCCGTTTGGGCAAACTTGCACGCCGTGCGTGGAAACCAAGTCGCGTGCGGGCAAAGGTGCACGCCGTGCGGGGAACATACATGCCGTGCGGGGAACTTGTGTGCCGTGCGACCAAAGTTGCGCGCCGTGCGGGCCAACTTGCACGCCGTGTGAGGAACCGAGGGCCGAGGCTTCAGCCCGATATGGGCAATAGCCTCAGCGTGCCACGTGCCTAGCTCAGTGGCCATGCACACAGGGAGGCCAGACCCAATGGTCTCCCCTATATATACATATTGGCCAATTGGCTAAGTGACAGGATGAAATGTTGATTTTCTGAGGAGTCATAATTTTTGGTAGGAGGCCCAAACGGAGTCGGTTTTGGACGAAATTTTTGCGTGTGTCCTCGGGAACCTAAATAAACATGGTCCCAAAAGAAAATTCTCGTTTTGGGGTCCGGGATTTTCCGTCGCACGGCCCGGGGTGCCCGGGACGGCTTCCGGCGCTTGGGGCTTAGGTGTGATGCCCAAACAGGGTCGGTTTTGGACGAAACTTTGCGTGTCGCCTCGTGAAAATATATAAAGATGCTCCATTTGGCCGAATCTCGTTTTGGGTCCGGGATTTTCCGGTGCGCGGCCCGGAGTGCCCGGGACGGCTTTGGGTTCGGGGCTTGGGTGTGATGCCCAAACGGAGTCGGGTTTGGACGAAACCTTGTATGTGGCCTCGTGGACATATATAAAGATGCTGCACATTGCGGAATCTCGTTTTGGATCCGGGATTTTCCGGTGTACTGCCCGGGACGGCTGTCGGCGCTCGAGGCTTGGGTTGGTGGCCCAAACGGATTCGGTTTTGGATGAAACTTTGCGTGTGGACCCTTGAACATATATAAACATGATCCCAACAGACATCTCCCATTTTCGGGTCCGGATTTCCTGCCCGGGATGTCGGTACGGTTCGTGATGGTGGTAACCCGACCAAACGGAGTCGATTTCTTAATAAACCTTGCATGACGAATCGTGAACATATATAAACTTTATTCCAACATAAATATTTCGGTTTTGGGTCGGGATTCTCGGGACGTTTCTTGGTGTACGGTCGTATCCCGACCCAACGGATAAAGGCATCGTACGAAATCTTACATGACGGCTCCCGGACATTAAACTAATAATACATGCTTCCAACATAAATATCTCGTATGGGCATTCATTCCCCGGAATAGTGTCCGTCCAACCAAGGAATCCTCTTTTGGGTCTGAAGAGTCCAACCAAAGCAAAGTTGTTTCT
>CM066321.1:261315349-261347849 GCA_033807775.1 Saussurea involucrata
TGAATAAATCAGTGTAGCACGCGTGCGGCCCAGAACATCTAAGGGTATCACAGACCTGTTATTGCCTCAAACTTCCGTGGCCTGAAAGGCCATAGTCCCTCTAAGAAGCTGGCCGTGGAGGGATACCTCCATAAAGCTAGTTAGCAGGTTGAGGTCTCGTTCGTTAACGGAATTAACCAGACAAATCGCTCCACCAACTAAAACGACCATGCACCACCACACATAGAATCAAGAAAGAGCTCTCAGTCTGTCAATCCTTACTATGTTTGGACCTGGTAAGTTTCCCCGTGTTGAGTCAAATTAAGCCACAGGATCCACTCCTGGTGGTGCCCTTCCGTCAATTCCTTTAAGTTTCAGCCTTGTGACCATACTCCCCCGAAACCCAAAAACTTTAATTTCTCATAAGGTGCCAGTGGAGTCCTAAAAGCAACATCCGTTGATCCCTGGTCGGCATCGTTTATGGTTGAGACTAGGACGGTATCTGATCGTCTTCGAGCCCCCAACTTTTGTTCTTGATTAATGAAAACATCCTTGGCAAATGCTTTCGCAGTCGTTAGTCTTTCATAAATCCAAGATTTTCACCTCTGACTATGAAATACGAATGCCCCCGACTGTCCCTGTTAATCATTACTCCGATCCCGAAGGCCAACGTAATAGGACCGAAATCCTATGATGTTATCCCATGCTAATGTATACATAGTTTAGGCTTACTTTGAGCACTCTAATTTCTTCAAAGTAACAGCGCCAGAGGCACGACCCGGCCAATTAAGGCCAGGAGCGCATCGCCGACATAAGGGACGAGTAAACCGGTGCACACCTGAAGGCGGACCGGCCGACCCAACCCAAAGTCCAACTACGAGCTTTTTAACTGCAACAACTTAAAATATACGCTATTGGAGCTGGAATTACCGCGGCTGCTGGTACCAGACTTGCCCTCCAATGGATCCTCGTAGCTTTTATTGAGATAGGCAACCAACCAAGTCAGATCAAGTACTAGGACAAGCAGGTAGCATTCCTCTTCAACGTAGCCTGCCACATAAGGACAAGCCAAGACGTGATGAGCAATCATTTTGGAGAAGCGAGAACGCTTAACGAGGGCAAATGTAGGATCATGCAAGACCCATTCCCACATCAGGTTCCATATACAAGATACCAAGCAATTCTTCATGGGCCACATCATCGATGCATAAGCACCAACAAGGTGGATCACAAAGACCGCATCAAGGTTCATCCCACGTCGCATGAGCGACGCAAGACGAAAAGGGACATCTATCAACCAACACAATGCCATCGATTAGGTACGCAACGCAGGAAACCCACAAAATGCTCAAGACAAAAATGCCTTGCCACACAATTGAAGAGGTATGCACGCGTGGAAGTTGCTGCGCAAGCAAACATCCAACCACCCGTAACAAACCAAATACCACTCATGCACGTTCCCGGTCATCATTCCCAAAAACCGCCCAACTAGTAGCCACCCACCCAGCACAAAGGCCAAGCAAGCAACCAAAAGCCAAAACAGCCCCCAGAATGCACCGAATGATGCGAAAGTCACAAAACCAACACTGAATCCGTCCTGCCTCGATCTGTGCCGGTATCTCCCCGTCGTCGACACATCGAGCGCTTGGGCAACTCGACATGCTTCGAACGAGGAACACGGGTTCCATTGTTGCCCTCTAAGGTGTTGTAGGCCGACAACACCAGTCATCAGCACCATTACCCAAGTCGGTTTCATCGTTACAGGACCACTTCGTTGCCATGCCCGTCTCACCATGTCGTCAGCACATCAACTCCCTATCCGCTTGGTCACACGACATGCTTCGAACAAGGTTCACAACCATGGCAAGGGGAGTAGCCCCTCACCCGTTAAACCGGCCCAGGTAATGGTGCCTTAGAAGGACACCTTTCACCTTCTTCGATTCGCGTCCATATCGTATACCGACAAGAATTCAATCCCGTATCCAGACATTAGCATCCTAAACCCACCCATGCACCGAGTCGTATCGCAACCACCATCCTATTTGCGCCCCAATGAGTGTCTTTTATTAACGACTCGGTGTCAGGCACAGGCCCCATCCTATGCCAGACACTCCCCTACCCCCTATATATACATATTGGCCAATTAGCAAAGTGACAGGAAGAAACATTGATTTTTTTAGGAGTCATAATTTTTTAAATAGGCACGCTGTCAGATCGGTGTGCGGGCAAAGATGGCTAAGACGTGCGAGGAAAACCAAGGCGCATGCGGGGAAATCCAAGCCGTGTGTGGGAAAACGTGCGCGTCGTGTGGGAAACCAAGCAACGTGCGGGGAAATACAAGGCGCGTGCAGGGAACGTGCACGCCGTGCGGGGAAAACCAAGCCGCGTGCGGGGAACGTTGTCACACCCCGCTAAAGCGGAAATATGGGATGTCACAGCTAAAGATTTCATTGCGTAAGCTAGAAGACAACACACAATCGTCATAGCATAAAAAGTTTACAAAAGATACATCTTGTTCCAAAAATATATAATTTGTCCAAAACATAATTTGACATGATAAGGAAAGTCGTGATGAATGCAGCTACTTGAGGTGCCTTCTAAGGTTCCAATCTTACTTTCTATTTCCTGAAAAGCATGTAAATGAGAGGGTCAACTATAAAATAGTTGGTGAGATCACATGTTTAATGAGTACAACACGGTTTGTCATCGAAATAGTTTATAAACCACACAAGTGGATAAGTCAACCGGTTATAGAAAACAGTTTAAATCCGCACAAGTGGGTAAGTCAAAATAGTTTAAATCCGCACAAGTGGGTAAGTCAAAATAGTTTAAATCCGCACAAGAAATAATCAAAAGAGTTTAAATCCGCACAAGTGGATTTTGTAAAGTGATTTAAATCCGCATTAGTGGATAAATCAAAGCAGTTGAAATCCGTACAAATGGATAAAACAACCGGTCGTAAAATAGTTTTAAATCCGCACAAGTGGATATGTCAACATGCGCAAGGTATAATATCGTATGCAATTATATGTTAAAGTAATGAGCCCACTACCCAAACCTAGTTACGGAATGCCCCAAACTGCATGTTCCTCACAAACATGGTTACGGAATTACGGAATTACGGAGTTACGGAAGATAGTAATTATGCACTCGCGAGGTGAGTGGGTGTCAACCAAATAACGTTATCCACAATACTAACGGCTCAAAATGTGAGTTAATGGGTAATGTAGAATAACCGGGGACTTAATAGAAAAACTCAGAATCAACTAACATAAGCATACATACCATAGCGCATAAGTATACGGAGAAAATATTCAGTATTTTTAGCAAACAGTACAACCGATGCGTAGTAAAATCGTAACATGCTTTTCACCCCAAAACGTATAAAACAGTAAAAAGGGGCTGTGAAAACTCACATGATAAGCGATAGAATCCGGGAATCTCCCACAAGTACTCCGAGATGATCCTACTTCAAACCTATGAACGTAAGGTCACTAGTGAGTTCTCAACTCGAAGGTTCGGTACTAACTATCCAAATCGTCATAAAATGCCTTGTTGTGTTTTAATATTATAATGTAATAAACGTATACATTGTTCTTGTTGGATTAAAGTTTCTGCAATTTCGTCACATTAAGTAACGAAAAGGGTTTTAAAGAACATAGACATATATAGTACATATATATGTATAAACCGAAATTTTATCGTAAGAACGATAAGATATGAAGGGTTTTGAATGTAAAGACAATATTTAAGTGCATAAATATATAGGTATAGTATATATTTATATCCCACGATTTCATCATAAAATGATGAAATGGGATCAAGAATATATAAAATGCAAAAACATATATAAATATATTATATATGTGTATATTCCACAATTTCATAAAAAATGATGAAAAGGGATAAAGAATAAATAATGTGCATAAATAAAATGTAAGTATAAGATATACATATATATTCCACTATTTCTGTTGATCCAAACCCTCAGTGATTTGATAATGACCGTCTCTTAAATACTTAGTGAAAATTGTATGTAAACAATATGTATCAGAGTTTCACTATCGCTGATAAGTACTAAGATCTTACAGTACCGCTTATAGGAACTCTCGCTCTTTAAATTAAACATTCAGCGAACACTGTTCACCATAATGCGTTGAGTCTGTTCAGTCCTTATGGTGATCGCTGATAAGTTAGTTGTTTACTTATAATCCCTGAAGACAAGTTTCACGTCAACAAAGGTTCTACGCTGAAGTCGAAGATCAAGCTCAAGAACCAGCGACAAGTCTACTAATGAACTGATGCGGATCAGCGAAGACTCAGATTTGTCCACTCAACGTGAAGTATCAAGTACAAGACTTCAGCTATCGCTGAACTTTATCATTCGCTGAATAGTAAATGATAATCGCTGAATCAACGAAAGCTGATCACGAAGTCCTCCGTACAAAGTACTTTTGTCTTAACCTCCCTTGCACGCCACCGTACGAAATGTCAGAAAAGAACCTCCGAAAATCTGAGATCGTACAACCACTCTGATACTACACTGTTCATTCATGCGGCTACTAAGGTTGTCAACAAAGGTCAATGACATGCAACCAATCCGCTGATGACACGTGTAAAGCGTATACTGAATTGCATTAAATGCATGCAGTATATAAAGAGATGAACTCACTTCATTTGAAGTAACTTGCTAACTCTGGACAAGTTCAAATCTCTCTCAAGATAGGATTTTATTAGTAATCTCCTTATCTTTCTTAGTGCAAGAAACCTTAGTGTTCCAACTTGTTTAGATTTAGGTTTATCCTTAATCTTGTTTCCGCAACAAGCTGTAAATTGTTAATGATTTATCAATAAACAATTTAGAAAAGTAAAATAGCGTGTTTGTATTCAACCCCCCCCCCCCCCCCTTCTACAAACTTGTATAGGCCTTTCGGGACCAACAAGTGGTATCAGAGCAGATTTGTTTAATCTCGTAAACAAGATCTAATCTAAGATATTTCTCTTCCTTGCTATTATCTGAAAATGGCCTCCCACACAAACACAAATTATATAGACAATGGTTCTCTTGCAAAACCCCCTAGATTTTCCAGAGACAACTTCAACTTATGGAAAAATAGGATGATGCTCTTCCTAGAAGGTGTAGACCCTACTATGACCTACTATCTTGAAAACGGCCCACACATCCCTGTAACTATTGATCCTTTAGTTCCAGCCACTGCAACTCGAGCTGCTATTCCTGAAAGGCTGATTCCAAAGGAAATACACATGTGGACCGATGAAAATAAGAAGAAAGTGGCTATAGATACAAAAGCCAGATCCATACTATCCATGGCCCTTCCTGACGAAGTCTACCATTCCGTCATGAACCTGAAATCCTCAAAAGCCATGTGGGACACAATATGTGTTCAGTATGAAGGTACGTCTGAAGTCCAGGATTCAAGAAAGATCAACCTGGTAAGACAATACGAAAGCTTCATCTCTGGTAAGAATGAAACTCTCTCTGAAGTTCATCAACGTTTTAATTGCTTAATTATAGATCTTAAAACGGTTGGTAAGGAATATTCTAACTTTGAAGTGCTGACAAAGTTTTTAGAATGTTTACCTGAAAGCTGGGACAATTATTCCATGTGTCTCAAGCTGTCAAAAGATCTAAGATCAATGACACTTGCTACCTTATATGGCACATTGCTGAATCATGAGCAATCTAGCCATCTTAAGAAGAATCTTGTAAAAGATTCCAAAAGCACCCATGTTGCTTTAATCTCAGAGGAACCTTCTACTCAGCGACCCGTGGTCACTATCACTGAGTTAGAAAGTAACTCTGAAAGGTCATCAGATTCTGATTCTTCAGATGATGATGAATCCTTGACTCTCCTAACTAAAAAGTTCAGGAGATTCGCCAAGAAGAAAATGTTTAGAAAGAACAAAACTCTTTCTATAGTTGACAAGCCTAAGTCATCAGCTTTTGTTGATAAGGCTACTGCAACTTGTTTCAACTGCGAAAAGACAGGTCATTTCGCTAACGAGTGCAGGTCAAAGAAAATCATGAGACCTTCAGCTTTTACAAAGAAATCCTTTGTTCCAAGGAATAAAGATGACAAATACTCAAAGCTGAAGGAAAAGTATGCAAAGCTGAAAAGCTTTAAGAAGAAAGGAAAAGGCCTGATGGCTGACTATGATTGGGCTGCTTCTGATGAAGAAGCCTCATCATCTGATTCTGAAGATGATGAAGCAAATCAATGTCTCATGGCCAAGATTGAAGAAGAGGAAGAAAGTTCAGACATTCCCTCCACTTCAACATCTGCCATTCAGGTATCACCTTCCTTCTTTACCAATATTGCAAATATTGATGAAGCTGATAGTCTCCGTAAAATCGAACTACTGACTAGAAGTTTATACGAAGCCATGAACGGCAAAGCTGTGGTTGAAAACCAAAATCTTGATCTCGCTGAAAAGCTTAAAAACTGCCACCTTCAAATAGAAAAGCTTTCTAAATTTGAAGAAGATTTTAAAGATCAAGTCCATTTAAATCAGCTAGTCAAAATCGAACGAGCGGAAGCTATCGCTGCATTAAAAGCTGAACAAGCTACTGTTGAAGGATGGTGTAATTCTTCAACAAAGATCACTGAGATAATTAAGGCTCAGATTCCTCTGAGTGATAAACGTGGTCTGGGTTATAAAAATGATACTCCAATACCAACCACTGAACGTTCAATGCTTAAATTTGGAACGTTCGTATCCTCCGTAGCTGACACTTCTTCATCTCAGTACTCCTCGTCGATTACACCAATCCCTGAGGAAACTCCTACCTCCTCAAAAGGTAAGGAGAAAATGGTTTATTCAAAACCTACCTTTGTCTCTAAATGTTAGGAATATTTCATATAGATTTGATGTGTCAAAACTTCAACTTATAAGGGTTCGAATTGTAATATGTTTATTTTATAGTTATCCTTGTAAATTCTAGTTTATCTAGGACTCCTAGTTTATCTAGGACTCCTAGTTTATCTAGGATTTGTATTTATCTAGTTTCTAGTTTATCTAGGTTTCTAGTATATAAAGAAACCTAGAGATATAGAATTAGATGTTCTTGAAACCCACGTTTAAACAAAAACGTGTAGATGTGTGTGCATGAGCCCCAAGGTTCTTAATCCTAATACTTGAGAAGAAGTATTCGTTTGTTGATAACTTAGGTCAACAAATTGGGGCGTGAGTATGTAATCAGTATGTTTAAATTAATGAATCTTGTTAGCTATACAAATCTGTCGTTTAATTCCGCTGTTCATGTTGTGATTTGTATATGTTTATTCCATGATCTAGAACTAATCATTCTTGAGCTTAAAGATCCGGTTTAGGGTTTATATAAATCCTATCAGGTGGTATCAGAGCGCATGGTGCTCTCTGATCTGGAAGAAAAACAAGGTTTAATGGAAGATTTGAAGAGACGAAAGAAGACGAACGAAAGAAAGAAAAATCAGATTTTTCGCAGAAATTTTCTGGAAAATCACAGCCGGCCGTTTCGCCTATTCCCGGAGATTGAACCGTCGGATCGTCGCGATTTTTGGACAGCAGCTTCGGGACACATTGTTTAACATTATGTCTGGTTGGATTGGCCGTACGACGTCCAGAACGCTCCCAGAAATTCTCGAAATCCAGCAGTTTTTTTTTTCTTGATAAAAATTGTTCTTCACTCAGAATTCCTCAAAGCCATGAAATCAAAGCCGCGATGCAATGGAGAATACATGTCACACACCATGTTAGGATCATGCTCGACAAAAGGAGGATGATTTTTGTTTGTTTCAAGAAAATTCGCACACACAAGGTATGAAGGTTTGATGAACGATAGAGGAAGAATGCTTAAATGACTACTCTTTGATCGTCATCAGTTGATTACAAAAAGGAAGATTAATTAGAGTTTGTTTGAAGAAGAAGTGAAAGTTAGAGTTTGTGTTCTTATCATATCTTTAAAGGTATCCTTCACCTGTTAAAGATAACCCGTGATATTATGAAGATTATTAACGTAATTGTTCGAAGAATGTGACTTCAATTTGACGAAATCTTAGAGAAGAAGATTGGTCGAAGGACAGGGATCCCCTCATTCATGAGAATGACGTTGTTGTTCACTTGGTTTCTACGGGATATAAGACTCAAGGTTTGGTTTTTTACTTCAACTTCAAATAGATAATGGTTGATTTTCTTTACAACGTAATTGATATAACCTCGAAGACACAAGGATGGTTAGCATAAATTCAGGGGAAGAAGAAGTGTTGATCATTCAAGGGGAAGATTCAAGTTTGATAAGTTTTGGATTTGATTATGTCAAAAAGGGGAAGAGCTACTTGAAGATTCTGATGCTAAGTTTTGTCATCATCAAATAGGGGAAGATTGTTAGGAATATTTCATATAGATTTGATGTGTCAAAACTTCAACTTATAAGGGTTCGAATTGTAATATGTTTATTTTATAGTTATCCTTGTAAATTCTAGTTTATCTAGGACTCCTAGTTTATCTAGGATTTGTATTTATCTAGTTTCTAGTTTATCTAGGTTTCTAGTATATAAAGAAACCTAGAGATATAGAATTAGATGTTCTTGAAACCCACGTTTAAACAAAAACGTGTAGATGTGTGTGCATGAGCCCCAAGGTTCTTTATCCTAATACTTGAGAAGAAGTATTCGTTTGTTGATAACTTAGGTCAACAAATTGGGGCGTGAGTATGTAATCAGTATGTTTAAATTAATGAACCTTGTTAGCTATACAAATCTGTCGTTTAATTCCGCTGTTCATGTTGTGATTTGTATATGTTTATTCCATGATCTAGAACTAATCATTCTTGAGCTTAAAGATCCGGTTTAGGGTTTATATAAATCCTATCACTAAAGACAAAGGTAAAGGAATTGTTATTTATCAAAATCCTCAGAAGGGTACCTTAGTACCTAAGCTGAATGCTTCCAAAGCCTTAGTGATTCATTCATCTGGTTCTAGAAATCAGACCTCTGGATCAGTTTAGCGACCTACTCCTAGACTCAGAGTAGATATCCTTGGTAAGAAATCTGAAGAACTGAATGTTCGTCCTATTTCAAAAACCAATAGTGTACTTGGTGCTGGCACTTCTAATTCCAAATTAAAAGCTCAGCACTCAAGTGGTCCTAGAACTAATTTTAGTTATAGGAAATGTTATCACTGTGGACTTACCGATCATATTGCAAGTAAGTGTCCCACAGCCACCAAAGCTGATAAGATAGCTAAGGTGAAGATAGCACCCAAGAAGACCAAACCAGTTGCAATTCAGGTCAAGGTGACTCCTACCGCTGAGGTCAAGAAATTGACCAAAGTGAAGAAAGACAAAGCTGAATCTTCAAATGCTGCGAAGACTGCTGAACCCATTCCAACTACTTCCACTGACAAACGCGTATACATGGTGAAGTGGGTACCCAAGCAAAACTAATCTTCCTTTGTATTGCAGGTTAAAAAGGGTATCTGGTATCTCGATAGCGGATGCTCTAGACACATGACTGGAAAGAAAAACCTGCTCGCTGAATACAAGGAAGAGAAGGGTCCCTCTGTGACTTTCGGTGAAAATGGAAAAGGACATACCCGAGGGTATGGTGTACTTTTAAACGGTACAACATCCTTCAGAAGAGTCGCATATGTTGAAGGGCTGAAGCATAATCTTCTAAGCATCAGTCAGCTTTGCGACATGGATAACAAAGTGATTTTCACTAAGGAATCCTGCTTTGTCTCTGACAAAAAGGAGAAGATAGCTCTCAGCGGTTATCGTTTGGAAAATGTTTACGTTATAAACATGGACTCAACAACCACTGAGAACTCCTGTTTCTTCTCAAAAGCATCTTCTGATGTTAACTGGCTATGGCACAAAAGGCTCTCACATCTCAACTTCAAGACACTGAATACTCTTTCATCCAAAGAGTTAGTCACTGGTCTACCTCAACATTCATACGCCAAAGAGTCCTTATGTTCAGCGTGTGAAAAAGGGAAGCAGACCAAGGCCAGCTTTAAGTCAAAGCAAGTTTCCTCAGTGTCATCTCCTCTACAACTACTCCATATGGATTTGTTTGGCCCCGTTAACAAACAATCCATCGCTGGAAAGAAATATACGCTGGTCATATTTGATGAATTCTCTCGTTACACATGGGTAATGTTTCTCCGTTCTAAGAGTGACACCCCTGAAGAACTCATCACCTTTGTTCGGAAGATGGAAACTCTGAACAATATGACTGTTCGCTCAATAAGGAGTGATCATGGAACTGAATTCAAAAACAGTTCTCTTGATTCCTTCCTTGAGAGCAAGGGTATTTCTCACAACTTTTCGTCAGTGAGAACACCCCAACAAAACGGAGTCGCTGAAAGAAGAAATAGAACAATTATTGAAGCTGCACGTTCAATGCTCAGCGATTCTCACATGCCTACTCAGTTTTGGGCAGAAGCTGTCAACACTGCTTGTTTTACGCAAAACAGGTCGCTGATAGTTAAAAGATTCAAAAAGACAGCCTATGAACTCTTTAATGGGAGAAATCCTTCAATCAGCTTTCTTCACATCTTTGGATGTCAGTGTTTCATACTGAACAACAGAGATGCCCTTGGAAAGTTTGATCCTAAGGCTGATAATGGAATCTTTCTTGGATACTCCTCAGTTTCCAAAGCCTTCAGAGTCTTCAACCGAAGAAGACAAACTATAGAAGAAACTATTCACGTCACGTTTGACGAATCCCGTTCAGCGAACTCTAAACCGAACGCTGATACAGAAGAACTGAATCAATGGATGTTTTCTCATCTTGGTGATTCAGAAGATGTTCCCACTCCTCATGCTCACACCGTAGAAAATGATGGTCCTTCTATCATTCCAAATATGCAAAATAGTGAAGCTGAAACATCTTGGGTCTCAGCTGTTCCTATAAACACTATACCTGCAGTTGATCCAAATGTCTCAGAAATTCCATCTATGTCTCAGCAATCAGTGAATGAAGTGGCAAACGCAAACATTCCTCTCTTAGCTGATAATCCAGAAGTAGCTGAAGCCTCATCTTCAGTTTCTCCAGTTCAGACTGAGTCAGCGACGCATGCTCCGGCTCAGCGATGGACTGTAAATCACCCAATCGATCAAATTCTTGGTGATCCCAACGCTGGTATTCAGACTCGTAGAAGTGCAGGTAATATTTGTTTATTTGTTAACTTTATTTCTCTAACTGAACCAAAGAAAATAGATGATGCCCTCAGAGATCCAAACTGGGTCAGCGCTATGCAAGAAGAGCTGACTGAATTCGAAAGAAACAAAGTTTGGAAACTTGTTCGTAGACCAACTGACAAAACGGTGATAGGCACTAAATGGGTCTATCGAAACAAGTTGGACGAACATGGTACTGTAACTCGCAACAAAGCTCGTCTTGTTGCTCAGGGATACAGACAAGAGGAAGGCATAGATTATGACGAAACTTTTGCTCCAGTAGCAAGACTTGAATCTATTCGTCTTTTCTTAGCATATGCTGTACACAAAAACTTCACTGTACATCAGATGGATGTTAAGTCAGCGTTTCTAAATGGAAAGCTGAATGAAGAAGTATATGTGGAACAACCTCCAGGATTCTCAGATCCTAAGCGTCCAGGTTATGTTTATAAACTGGACAAGGCACTTTATGGCTTAAAGCAAGCTCCACGTGCATGGTATGATACTCTCTCTACTTATC
The DNA here is from genome assembly GCA_033807775.1 of Saussurea involucrata. Classification (NCBI taxonomy): domain Eukaryota; kingdom Viridiplantae; phylum Streptophyta; class Magnoliopsida; order Asterales; family Asteraceae; genus Saussurea; species Saussurea involucrata. Next base: position 261,327,031 of record CM066321.1, read on the forward strand.
TCCATATTGAAAATTTTGAGCGAGGTAAGATTGACAAAACTTTGTTTTTTAGAAAAGTAAAAGGTCATATCATTTTAGTTCAAATATATGTTGATGACATTATATTTGGTTCTACTAACCCTGAGCTTTGTACTCGTTTCGCTGATAGAATGAAAGATGAGTATAAAATGAGTATGATGGGTGAACTAACACATTTCCTTGGTCTTCAGATTAAGCAAACTGAAAAAGGAACTTTTATAAATCAGGGAAAGTATGTTAAAGATATGCTGAAGAAATTCGACTTAACTGAAAGTTCAGCTATGAAAACCCCTATGGCACCACTGCTGATACTTGATAAGGACACAAAGGGTGTTCCTGTCAATGTCACGCTGTACCGTGGGATGATCGGCTCACTATTGTATCTTACAGCTAGCCGACCCGATATTATGTTTGCAACATGTCTGTGCGCACGATATCAAGCTGAACCTAAGATATCCTATATGAAAGCTGTAAAGCGAATCTTTCGATATCTTAAGGGTACAGCGAATCTAGGTCTTTGGTATCCCAAAGACTCAGGATTCGATCTAACCGCCTATTCAGACAGTGATTTTGCAGGTTGCAAAATGGATATGAAAAGCACCACAGGAGGATGTCAGCTCCTGGGTGGAAAGCTGGTAAGTTGGACAAGTAAGAAGCAAAACTCAGTGTCCACTTCCACAGCTGAAGCTGAGTATGTAGCCGCTGGAAGCTTCTGTTCTCAAGTCTTGTGGATGAGAAATCAACTACTAGACTATGATCTTCAGCTCTCCAAAATTCCAATCTATTGCGACAGCACAAGTGCCATCGCTATAGCAAACAATCCAGTGCTACACTCAAAGACAAAACACATAGAAATCAGATATCATTTTATCAGAGATCATGTGATGAATGGTGATATAGAACTTCATTTTATCCCAACTGATTATCAGTTAGCTGATTTGTTTACCAAACCTCTTGATGAGACAAGATTCAACTTTCTCATCAGCGAGCTTGGAATGCTGAACTTTGAAGGATAAAATCTTCAGCGGTTCACATTTATCAGCGATACGTTTATACATTCTTGTATAGGCTTCGGGATAAAATCAACTTTTATAATCCATTTCATCATCTTCTCTCTGAATAAACTTGGTTAAACTGATATCCAGGTATGTTTTCTCTCTCTGACAATCGCATGTAAATGCAAGATTTCAAAATAAATTGCATCGCTGAATATCTCTTCCTTAACAGCGATATTTTGAAAATTCCTTAAACCTTCACTGATATTTCTATTCAGTGCTTCAGGTTTTTCAAAAGAGTCCCTGAGTTTTTCAAAACCTCAGAGACATCCTAAAAGAATGTGAAAGGACAGTTGTGACGTCATTGCAACGGATAACACTCGGCACGATTTCTTTCTGACACACGTTTGCACGTTTTGTTCAAACTTCCAATCAAATGCAAACACGTGTCCGTGTCATGATGAAAACCTTTTCCCGCTCAAGGTTTTCTCTCTCTAAAAATCCCTATATAAACAACTCTTGGTTTATATTTGTCTTTTACGCGAACAATCTTTCTCCGCAAGAAAAGAATTCTCTGTTGCATTTGTGCTCTCAAAAACCTCAAGAACTGTTCATCATCTTCATCAAAACTTCAAGGTTAATATGTTCTTATTTTTTATCAAATGCGTATAACTTGTTTTCGATCTTCTCTTTGTTTTAACAAGATCAAACAAAAGAATTTTTTTTAAATAAAATCATTTCTTTCATGGTTTTATGAACACAACCATTTCATGGTTGTTCTTCAAGTTTTAAATCTAAATCTTAAACTTGTTCTTCATTCGTATCCATTTTTCTTTTAGAAACTGGAATACAAGATTTTATGGGTTTTACTTTTCTTTTAAAATCAAGAAAAACCCTAATCTTCATTAAGACATTTTTTGTCTGAATGAAATGGACAAGATTCGAAAAATCTTAACGGAAATTTCTTTCCACATTAAGATAATTCTTATATGTTAACATCTTTGGTTGAACTGATAATACAGTGATATGGCATCTTCAAAGCTGAATGTTACCGCTGAATCCATCTCCACTGACTCTGAGGAAATGGAAATCTTCAAAGCCCCCCAGGTGAAATTTGAGCTGGATCAACTCGATTGGACTAAGGCCAACAACCTCTCAGCTCTTCTCGAGTTTCCTCCTCGGAAGCAAGTATCACATCTGGACGATGCTGTAAGTTTTCTGAAGAACAACCCCATCTACACAGCCCTGACCATAACACCTCCTGCCAGTCAGCGGCTCTTATCCCAGTTCTGGTACTCTGCCAGACACACTGAGCTACCCTCTGCCAAAGATCCATCCAAAACCATATACTGCATACTCAGCGATACTGAGTATGGCACCATCAAGATCACACCCACAATTATCCGCAAAGCCCTAAACTTCCCAAATGCCTCCAAAGAAAAACCCTTCATTCCATTCCCTGACCACAAAAAGCATGCTGACAGAGAAGCAATCATTGCTTTCCTTGACGCAATGGGTTATATCTGGGATATTGGAAGGGACAAGAAGCCTGAGAAGAAACTGACGCTGATAAAGAAATCCAAGATGCCCAGCGAGATGAATTTCATCTTCGCTCACCTGATCAGCTGCATGACAGCGAAATCCGGATCTTCTGATCAAGCCGCCCAACCTCAGCAGTCCATGGGATACGCACTGCTGAAAGGTCTAAATATTGACTGGGCCTCCATTATTTATGAAGACCTGATTCAACGTGTCGATTCTGCCGCTGACAGACCAGCATGGGTTCCTTACCCACGATTCATCAGCGCCATCTTTCAATATGGCCTGAAGGACAGCTATCCTGAAGAGGGTGATCTGAAACTTTCTCAGATTGGCCCTAAGGTTCTCGACTTCAAGCCTGTCGCCAATGAGGTACGTCTCTCTACTCTTCTCTCTCTTCTAAATTCTCCGCTTTATGTGGCTCCTTCAGCGACAATACCAATCGATGATACCCCGGCCACAACATCCTCTCCTTATAAGAAAAGGAAACCCTCACACACCCAACTTGATTCCAAAAGGATCAAGAAAACCAAGGAGCAACCCCAGCAATTCCATGCTGAAGACTCCTCAGCTCGTTCTAAAGAGCTGAAGGAAAGTTCCGTGGTACGCTCTGCCACACCCGTGCAAGCCATCCATCCAATCCAGACTTCAGCGTCTCCAAACGCTGAGGTTAGAAACTTGGAAACTACCCAACCTCCCTCAGTCTCTCAAAAGACTGATGAAGTGATTGTCAGCGATTCCAACACTGAACTCAGAACCCGAACCCCAATCTTAACCTTCGCTTCTCCCTCCACTCAATTGGACACTCCTCCAGCGAACACTGGAGATGCCATCATTCCAGAAGCCGCCGCTGATGCTTCTCATCAAATGATGAAGAAAGGACCTGCAGAGTTCACCATACCTCACCGTACTTTCGAAGAGGATATGGAACACTACTCAGGAACCTGCAACTTCGACGAGTTCATCAATTCTCCTGCAGGTACTAATCCCACCTTAAACACTGTAACTAAACCTGAAACTTCTGAGCTTTCCTTTGTTCACAAGTACTTATATGTTACAGGTCCTAATTTGGGAGACATCAACGCCTCGCTGAAGTCCGTGGAAACAAAGTTGTCCAGTCTCACCACCACACTCTCCAACAACTCAACAGCTGTAACAAACGCTGGAGAGAACTTGACAAAGCTGACAACGGTGGTGGAGAAGAAGCCTGATTTCAAAGAGTCTTGAAGACATCAAGAGTCTTGATAAGACGCTCAACGATTTTGCCAAGGTGCTCTGTGACATCTACACTGACTACACAAGCCTCAAAACATCAGTTTCGACCATGTCCAGCGAAGTAACAACGCTGAAGACATCGGTTGAAAAACTCGAGGGTGATATGTCAGAGGTCAAGACTGACTTAGGCTCTATAAAGACCAACGTTAGCTCTATGAAGACGATGATCGAGACACTGGTAAACAAGGCAAATAGTCCAGCTCCTGCTCCTGCCCCTGTCCCTATTCTGGAATCTTTCACAGAGGAGGATCGCACAGAGCTGAGGAAAATCAGGCCTGCTATTTCTGGCCTAGAAGACAGAATAGCAAAGCTTGAAGGTTGTGTGAAAATCTCTGGCCCAGAAGACAGAGATAACACCAATGCTGAGTCTGTCCATTCTTCCCCCAGTCATCATGAAAAAGAGGGGGAGAAGAGCGCTGAACATTCCAAGGAGAAAAGCGCTGAAGATCTTGAGAAAAGCGCTGAAGATCTGAACAACAAAAGCGCTGAAGACCTTTCCCATGATGAATCTATCAGGGGAGAGAGGAATGAAGATCTGATCATTGGACCTCAGGGAGATGAAAACCCTGAGGGAACCGAGAAGCTCGCCTCTGTATCTGAGGGGGAGCAACTCGAAGAAGATGCTGAAAATTCCGAAGCAGAAGAAGATGAAGACATCGACATCCCTGACGACAAACCATCCTTCTCTCCAAGAAAGGATGATGATGATGATGAAGATGACGATGATTTCTTTATCGTCAAACCTGCCCCAAGGATCAAAGCTCTTAAAGGAATCTCAATAAAAGAACCATCAGGGGAGAAGACAAAGACAAAGCCCTCAGCCTCTAGCGCTGAGAAAAGCAAAGACAAAGGCCTCGCTGAAGATGAAAATCTAGCGATTCTCTTTGAAAAGCCGGTTTGTCAGGTAAACTAAAACTTTACTTTTTCCTTCCCTGAACTACTCAACAGCTCACTAAGTTCTCCAAACCTATATACACATCCACATTATTTTTCTATCTTTTCTACCCAAGTTCTTCTACCCAATTCTTATCTGTAAGATCGCTGCTTTTCAGCTAGTCCTCTCCCCTATTTGAGGATGTCGCTGAAGGTTCTACTGTTGCGACTTCACAAATAAATCCAGCTACTGCTGATGAAATAATCCCAGTCTTGGACTTGATCTCTGAGACTGATGAACCAGAAGAACAACCTCTCTCGCACAATAAGAGACCTTCCTCAGTTCCTCAAAAGCTGAGTGAAGAGGATCAAAAGAGAAGAGAAGAAATAATAAAGCGATTCGAGGATCAGCGAATCATTCTAAGGCCTGATCAACTGCCTTCAGTTCCTCCTAAGTTCAGAATTTCAAAAGTTGAATATCAGGACCACCTTAGAGCTGAACGCCTCATTGCTGAAAGAAAGGAAGCTGAAGAGAAAAACAGAGAATACGCCATCAAGCTCACTCAAGAATCTGTCAAAGACCCCAAGCTGAAGCGTGTTCCCATTCAAATCCAACGAAAGCTGTGGGAAGAAGCCCAGAAGATCGTGGAAAAGAAAACTGAAGTTTCTCAGACCACCTTGATCTGGTGTAAAGAGAAAATTCACTTCAGATATCGTCCAACGAAGATCAACAGGGTATTCATCTCTGGAAGAACATCTATCGGAGTACCTATTGTTGACATCAAACTGTTCAGAGAAGATGGCACATCTGAAACCTTTCGTGCTGACACTGTAAAAAGGTATGGTCTCTCTGAATGGCTGGAGATGAGGTTAGCTATCCAACCATCACAATCAAAGTACAAGAATCATTTCGAAAAGCTGATAAACAGACAGATCGACTTGATATCTTCTTGTGTGGATATTCCTCCTGTTCCTGATCTAAAGCCGAAAAGAAAAAGAGGTTCTCCAAGGAAGAAACGTCAAGATTCAAATTCAGGACCTGTCATACGAAATGAAACTGGAATTGGTTTCTCTCGCGCTGAAGTACTTGGTCCTGATCCTGATCTATCTGCCCTTGACATCTCTTTGCCACCATGTGAACTTTTCGTCCCTGGTAAAGTCATCAGTAATCCTTATGGAATATTTTTTCTTGACTACGACGGACGAAAATGCTTTCAACGGATCGCTGAGCTCCCAATCACTCCAATCGAACAGCTCAGAGATCTTATCTACTGGTGTGACTTCAGAAAGGACATTCAGGCACGACACCTAAAACCCTTGATCTTTCAAGAAGCGCTGAAGAAAAGAAAACAAGGTGTAACGGTTCCTGACTGGATGATTCCCACTGAAAAGACGACCCTTGATGAACTTCTCATTAAGGAAGAACCTTTTGAAAACTGATATAATCTCCTTTTTCTCTATTGTATCAGTTATCCTTCTGTACTTGTAATTTATTTCGCTTGTACTTGTAATCTTTATGTTCTTCATTGTAACCTGATTCAAAGATTTAAAGAAAGATTTCAGCGAATGTACTTTACTCCATCAGTACTGAAAAGATCCCAGAAAACAGTAAAAGGGACAAATATTTTATGAGTTCTTTTTATCCTTATGTTTTCATTAAATAGCAATTTTCTTTGTTGCTATGTCATAATCAAATAGGGGGAGATTGTTGATCCAAACCCTCAGTGATTTGATAATGACCCTCTCTTAAATACTTAGTGAAAATTGTATGTAAACAATATGTATCAGAGTTTCACTATCGCTGATAAGTACTAAGATCTTACAGTACCGCTGATAGGAACTCTCGCTCTTTAAATTAAACATTCAGCGAACACTGTTCACCATAATGCGCTGAGTCTGTTCAGTCCTTATGGTGATCGCTGATAAGTTAGTTGTTTACTTATAATCCCTAAAGACAAGTTTCACGTCAACAAAGGTTCTACGCTGAAGTCGAAGATCAAGCTCAAGAACCAGCGACAAGTCTACTAATGAACTGATGCGGATCAGCGAAGACTCAGATTTGTCCACTCAACGTGAAGTATCAAGTACAAGACTTCAGCTATCGCTGAACTTTATCATTCGCTGAATAGTAAATGATAATCGCTGAATCAACGAAAGTTGATCATGAAGTCCTCCGTACAAAGTACTTTTGTCTTAACCTCCCTTGCACGTCACCGTACGAAATGTCAGAAAAGAACCTCCGAAAATCTGAGATCGTACAACCACTCTGATACTACACTGTTCATTCATGCGGCTACTAAGGTTGTCAACAAAGGTCAATGACATGCAACCAATCCGCTGATGACACGTGTAAAGCATATACTGAATTGCATTAAATGCATGCAGTATATAAAGAGATGAACTCACTTCATTTGAAGTAACTTGCTAACTCTGGACAAGTTCAAATCTCTCTCAAGATAGGATTTTATTAGTAATCTCCTTATCTTTCTTAGTGCAAGAAACCTTAGTGTTCCAACTTGTTTAGATTTAGGTTTATCCTTATTCTTGTTTCCGCAACAAGCTGTAAATTGTTAATGATTTATCAATAAACAATTTAGAAAAGTAAAATAGCGTGTTTGTATTCAACCCCCCCCCCCCCTTCTACAAACTTGTATAGGCCTTTCGGGACCAACAATTTCATCATAAAATGATGAAATGGGATTTGAAGTTAATCCTTAATAAGAATAAGAATTTGTCCTTTGCTGTCCAGAATTTGGTGTCACTTTGTGTCCAACTTTGGATAACTTCCATGTACAATTTGGTCATGAGATTTTATTTCTAGGTAGTTCAATGAGTTAGGAAACTTTTGGCATAAGTTTCATAATTTTTGGAAGTGTTTAAGTACATGAAATAATGCACGACGTAAAACCTGACAGAAGACTTTACTGTTTGAGCACGGAAAATGATTTCCAGAAAAAGAATCACTCCATTTGGAGTTATATTGAGTGAGATATGACCCTTTGAAGTGGAGGGTGGAATTTGGCAGAAATCTGTCAAACCACACTTTGTGCATGCGCTCACATGTTGACTTATTAACCAAAATTCTTATTCTTTTGCATGCACAATCCGATTTGACTCTCTTCCATACACTTATTTTCAGTTCCCAAAACACATTTTGATCCAACTAAAATGCATGCAAGTTACCTATCAACTCAACTTTTATAAATTCTTGTAAAAGACCCATTTTGGAAGAGGTTGATGTTCTTGCCAAGAACATCAACATGCAACTTAAAATTGTGCATCTTTAGCTCATGCATGTTTGTTTAAGTATGTTTTTAGTGGATTTCAAAGACTTACTCATAAAATTCTTGAATAAAAGATGATGGATTTCTCAAGAAAACTACATGCATGTGTTCAAAATGTTCATCTTTGGTCTTAACATTGGTTTGATTTTGGATTCACCATCTTTTACTAACAAAAAGATGTTATGATGGTAAATCTACAAACATTAAGACATATGAAAGATGGTTTTTAAAAACATGAAGAAAGTGTAGAAAAGATGAAGATCATACTTTAAAATGCAAGATGATGAAAAAGACTTAAAAGAGTGTGTGTGGATTTTACCCAACACACTTATTTTTACCTTTGATTGCCTTGGACTCTTGAAGAAAAAGAGTTTAAGGGCTGGAGTTGTGATGAAGATTTGAAGATTTGAAGATGAACACTTGAAGACTTGAAGATGGAGAGAGAAGGAGTGATGGCTAGTGAGAGAGTGAGATGAGAGAATGATTCAAAATTGTGAGGTGGAGTGTTTATTTTATGGAGTTTGAGAGAGAGAGAGGGGGTGGGGCCGGCCTCTCTAGGGGGGGGGGGGGGTGGGGGGTGGTGTGGTGTGACTATTGTATTTAGTCACTTCATGTCTTTAAAAATTAAATTAAATACAAGTATTCTCTTTAAAGTTAAAATACAAAGTATATATATATATATAAAATAAAGTATTTATATATATAATAAAATTGAAATATATAACTTATCAACTACATAAATACTTGTAGTATGAATGTATATTAAGTTGGCATTTTATGAGATTTATGGATAATTTCCTAATTCAAGGATTTCTTAGGCAAAATTTCTCGAATTTTCTTATCGTACCGTGTTTACTGCTATAATTGCACTGTGTAAACTATGTCATAATAATAAGGTATCCAAAGCAGTTCTAACCTAAGATGTAAGTTTGACAGTTGTCACAGTCTCCCCCGGTTAAAAGAATTTCGTCCCGAAATTCAAGTGTTACTAGTATTAACAGGTTTGCTTGAAAGAGGTGAGGATACTTTTGTAACATGTAATCCTCCCGCTCCCAAGTGTATTCAGGCCCATGCCTCGTGTTCCAATGGACTTTTACTATCGGGATTTTGCTTCGCTTAAGATGCTTGACTTCCCTATCGAGTATTTCCCTTGGTTCCTCTACGATGTGCAGTTTATCGTTGATTTGGACTTCTTCCAAGGGCACGGTTACTGCTTCATCGGCTAAACACTTCTTTAGGTTCGACACGTGAAACGTGTTGTGAACCACACTTAACTCTATTGGCAACTCCAGCTTATAAGCTACTGGTCCAATTCTTTCCGTGAACTTAAATGGTCCAACATACCGTGGACTCAATTTTCCTCTCTTCCCAAATCGGACCGTTCCCTTCCAAGGTGATACTTTTAAAAAGACTCTGTCACCCACTTGAAATTCTAAAGGCTTCCTTCGATTGTCTGCATAGCTCTTTTGACGATCTTGAGCTGCTTTAAGCCTATCCCTGATGATTGCGATCTTGTCGGTGGTTTCTTGAACAATGTCCGGACTAGATAGTTATCTATCTCCAATTTCCAACCAACAAAGAGGTGATCGACACTTGCGGCCATACAGAGCTTCATATGGCGCACACTGAATACTAGTGTGATAGTTATTGTTGTAAGAAAACTCAACTAACGGCAAGTGGTTATCCCAACTTCCTCCAAAGTCTATCACGCATGCTCGAAGCATATCTTCCAAAGTCTGAATGGTTCGCTCACTCTGACCATCCATTTGAGGATGATAGGCCGTGCTCAAGTTTGACTGCGTACCTAACGCTTTTTGAAGTGATTGCCAAAATCGAGAGGTAAAACGACTATCTCTATCAGAAATGATGGAAACTAGGACTCCATGTCACGTAACGATTTCCTTGATGTAGATCTGAGCAAGCTTTTCCATCTTATAATCCTCCCGAATAGGTAAGAAGTGTGCAGACTTCGTAAATCGATCTACTATAACCCAAATCGGGTCGTGCCCTTTGGCAGTTCTTGAGAGTTTGGTTATAAAATCCATAGTGATTTGCTCCCATTTCCACTGGGGAATCTCTGGTTGTTGTAACAGTCCCGATGGCTTTTGATGAACAACCTTGACTTTTGCACACGTTATGCATTTTCCTACATATATGGCAATATCCTTCTTCATTCCTGGCCACCAATAGTATTCCCTTAAATCCTTGTACATCTTATCCGCTCCTGGATGGATTGAATACTTAGATTTATGAGTCTCCTCCAAAATCATTTCCCGTAGGTTGCCAGCCTTTGGGATCCATACTCTGCCCTTAAAGTAACGCACTCCATCACCCTTAGTTTTAAATCTAGTCTTTAAATCATGAAGGGTCTCGTCCTTCAAGTTTTCCGTTTTCATTGTATGGACCTGAGCTTTTGAATTCGAGTCTTTAAACTAGTTGTTACCAGCGCTCCCAATGCTCGTACTCGCGAAGGTTTCACCCTTTCCTTTCTACTCAGGGCATCGGCTACCACTTTGGCCTTACCTGGGTGGTAACGTATCTCATAATTGTAAGCGCTGAGTAATTCCACCTATCTTCTTTGCCTTATATTGAGCATTTTCCGGTCTAGGATGTGCTGAAGACTCTTATGGTCTATGAAAATAGTGCACTTAGTGTCATATAGATAATGTCTCCATATCTTAAGAGCGAATACCACCGCTCCGAATTCCAAGTCGTGTGTGGTATAGTTCTTCTCATGAACTTTTAATTGTCTCGAGGCATATGCTATCACCTTATCATTTTGCATCAATACGCAACCTAATCCTTGATGTGATGCGTCACAATACACTACAAAATTTTCCGTTCCTTCCGGTAAAGCTAAAATCGGTGCATTGCACAACTTTTTCTTCAGAAGTTGAAATGCTTCTTCTTGTGGAATTCCCCAAACGAATTCCTTCTACTTTTGGGTTAATGTGGTAAGGGGTTTAGCGATCTTAGAAAAATTCTCGATATAATGTCGATAATACCCTGCCAAGCCTAGAAATTGGCGAATTTCTGTTGGAGTCCTTGGGGCTTCCTATTTCTTAATGGCTTCCACTTTAGCCGGGTCCACGTGAATCCCTTTCTCCCCGATTACGTGACCTAAGAATTGTACTTCCCGAATCCAAAATTCACACTTAGTAAATTTGGCATATAGCTTCTGTTCCTTGAGAAGCTCTAAAATCACTTTTAGATGCTGTTCGTGATACTTCTTACTCTGAGAATAGATTAGTATATCATCGATGAACACAATCACAAACTTATCAAGGTATGGCCTACATACTCTATTCATTAGATCCATAAACACCGCTGGCGCGTTTGTCAAACCAAATGGCATAACTAAAAACTCGTAGTGTCCATAGCGAGTTCTAAAAGCTGTTTTAGGAATATCATCCTTTCGGACTCTCAACTGATGATATCCCGATCGAAGATCAATCTTAGAGAAGTAAGTTGCACCTTGCAACTAGTCGAACAAATCGTCTATTCGAGGGAGAGGATATCGGTTCTTGATTGTCAACTTATTTAGTTCCCTATAATCGATACACATTCGAAACGATCCATCCTTCTTCTTGACGAAGAGAATCGGGGCTCCCCAGGGTGATGAACTTGGTCGAATGAATCCCTTATCTAGAAGTTCTTGAAGTTGACTTGCCAACTTTTGCATTTCGGCAGGTGCTAAGTGGTATGGTGCCTTACTTACAGGTTTTGTTCTAGGTATGAGGTCAATCTGAAATTCCATTTGTCTAAACGGGGAAAGTCCAGGAAAATCGTTAGACAACACCTCCGGGTGATCTTTCACCACATGAATGTCTGGGATTCGCCTTTCCTCGGACTTTCTCTCGATTACTTGTGCCAAAAATACGACACACTTCTTTCTCAAATACTTATGGACCTTCATACAAGACACTATCTTCAGGCTTTTCCCAGTTCTATCTCCTTGAACAACAAGGGTTTCTCCGCCTTGTAAGGGTAACCTGATAATCTTTTCGAAACAACTAACCTCTGCTCGGTTCTTAGGTAACCAATCCATGCCTATTACTACGTCAAAACTCCCCCAACTCAATAGGAATAAGATTAGATCTAAAAAGCTTATCATCTAAGTTCAAGGTACAACCTAAGATTACATCCTTAGCCTCTAATTCATGACCATTAGCATCCTCAATAATATAAGCATCCGTCATTCTCTTAGATTCCGAGTTAATTAGTGGCCTAAATTCCAATGAAACAAAACTTCTATCCGCTCCAGTGTTAAACAATACTGATGCATGGTGGTTGTTTAGGAGAGCATACCTGTCACCACATTAGGGTCACAACGTGCTTCGTCAGCTCCAATGATAAATGTCCGTCCTCGAACTTGGCCTTCTTGATTTCCCTGATTTGTTTGCCTAGCATGATTCCCACTGTTGCTATTGCTTAGCCTTTTACCTAATTCCGAGCACTTATTCCGGAAGTGATCCCGACTTCCGCACTTGAAACATACCCTTTTCCCATCAATGACACTCCTTTCCATCCAACAGTACTTAGTGAACTGACTCGCTCACTTACAATTGCCACAACTTTACAGGCTCCTTCATGATAGTAGTTACACTTGCTACACTTTGGGTGTGGACCATTAAACTGCCTAGAGTCCTAAGCCTTTATTCCAAAAAAATTTCCTACCTTCCTATCCGTGCTCCAGATAACATCAAGATAGAAATCCATTCCTATTTCTAGATAATACCGCTAACACAAAATTTTGATGTTCGTCAACCATCAATACCGTAGTTTTAAAATCGGATACCACCAAATACTAGAATTTACTTCAAAATACATAGTTCTTAATAACTTCAAGAAAATACTTTTCCTTTGAACCAAAAGTTTTATCAAAAGCTGCCACTATCAACTATCTTAATCAAGACCATCTCAAATACAAAACTATCAAGATCATCAACACAAGCATAGCTAGCACTACTCCTCTAATCACGCATGCGAGCTCCGCCCTCAACGCGGTTTGCCTAGCCGTCCGAGCGCTTTCCAAAGCCTGGGTTAAATTGTGGGACAATTGATGTACTAGTTCTACTAGTTCTGTTAAGACCTGGCCTTGATGAGTTACCCTTACATGGCAACCATGCAACTCGATTGTCATCGCTCTTATAAGTTGATCTCCTGCCCAAGTCATATCGGTCACTCGTCCGATTGGCACAGTGGTGATCACACGTGGCGGCTCTGGTACCTCCGGACGCTCCGTCCTAACTATCCCCCGTATAGAAATTTAGGACGTTCCTTCTCGTCGTTTGCCCAACACGAGGCCCTCCTAGGTGTGGTTGCAAAAAATTTCCGGAGTGGGTCGTGGTAGTACTAGGGTCGGTGACACTCTTAGTTCATCGTAGGGGTTTTATTCACTTGACACTTCTTCTTCCGACTCCGTGCTACTAGAATTTTCATCTTCCCGGATGTCGGGTGGGTTGTCTTGAGGTTGAACGGTGACGTGATCCGACACATCGGTCGAGTAAGAATTGGGAGTGTAGGATAGTGACGATGACGACATAGTGGAACTAAAGCAAAAGTGTGCTTAGCAACTAATCGCATAAGTGATATGTCTATCCTATGCAATGTCTACGCTCTAAGCATGCTACTAGAGAGTGCAAGTAAAAATCAACATACTCCTACTATAACCATTTCTAGTCTCGCATTAACCTTCCTTAACCGAACATAGGGGATCAGGCTATGTTTAATTAAAGTCTGTTAATGTCATTCTAGACTTAGTTATACTAGTAGTAGGTTCAGTTGTTTTCATGTCAGTTTTGGACTTTTGGTTATAGTTTGGTTTTTCCAAAGAAAGACCGGTATTCTCTATAACCTTCGGCTCTGATACCAAATCTGTCACACCCCGCTAAAGCGGAAATATGGGATGTCACAGCTAAAGATTTCATTGTGTAAGGTAGAAGACAACACACAATCTTCATAGCATAAAAAGTTTACAAAAGATACATCTTGTTCCAAAAATATAAAATTTGTCCAAAACATAATTTGACATGATAAGGAAAGTCGTGATGAATGCAGCTACTTGAGGTGCCTTCTAAGGTTCCAATCTTACTTTCTATTTCCTGAAAAGCATGTAAATGAGAGGGTCAACTATAAAATAGTTGGTGAGATCACAGGTTTAATGAGTACAACACGGTTTGTCATCGAAATAGTTTATAAACCACACAAGTGGATAAGTCAACCGGTTATAAAAAACAGTTTAAATCCGCACAAGTGGGTAAGTCAAAATAGTTTAAATCCGCACAAGTAGGTAAGTCAAAATAGTTTAAATCCGCACAAGAAATAATCAAAAGAGTTTAAATCCGCACAAGTGGATTTTGTAAAGTGATTTAAATCCGCATTAGTGGATAAATCAAAGCAGTTGAAATCTGTACAAATGGATAAAACAACCGGTCGTAAAATAGTTTTAAATCCGCACAAGTGGATATGTCAACATGCGCAAGGTATAATATCGTATGCAATTATATGTTAAAGTAATGAGCCCACTACCCAAACCTAGTTACGGAATGCCCCAAACTGCATGTTCCTCACAAACATGGTTACGGAATTACGGAGTTACGGAAGATAGTAATTATGCACTCGCGAGGTGAGTGGGTGTCAACCAAATAACGTTATCCACAATACTAACGGCTCAAAATGTGAGTTAATGGGTAATGTAGAATAACCGGGGACTTAATAGCAAAACTCAGAATCAACTAACATAAGCATACATACCATAGCGCATAAGTATACGGAGAAAATATTCAGTATTTTTAGTAAACAGTACAACCGATGCGTAGTAAAATCGTAACATGCTTTTCACCCCAAAACGTATAAAACAGTAAAAAGGGGCTGTGAAAACTCACATGATAAGCGATAGAATCCGGGAATCTCCCACAAGTACTCCGAGATGATCCTACTTCAAACCTATGAACGTAAGGTCACTAGTGAGTTCTCAACTCGAAGGTTCGGTACTAACTATCCAAATCGTCATAAAATGCCTTGTTGTGTTTTAATATTATAACGTAATAAACGTATACATTGTTCTTGTTGGATTAAAGTTTCTGCAATTTCGTCACATTAAGTAACGAAAAGGGTTTTAAAGAACATAAACATATATAGTACATATATATGTATAAACCGAAATTTTATCGTAAGAACGATAAGATATGAAGGGTTTTGAATGTAAAGACAGTATTTAAGTGCATAAATATATAGGTATAGTATATATTTATATTCCACGATTTCATCATAAAATGATGAAATGGGATCAAGAATATATAAAATGCAAAAACATATATAAATATATTATATATGTGTATATTCCACAATTTCATCAAAAATGATGAAAAGGGATAAAGAATAAATAATGTGCATAAATAAAATGTAAGTATAAGTTATACATATATATTCCACTATTTCATCATAAAATGATGAAATGGGATTTGAAGTTAGTCCTTAATAAGAATAAGAATTTGTCCTTTGCTGTCCAGAATTTGGTGTCACTTTGTGTCCAACTTTGGATAACTTCCAAGTACAATTTGGTCATGAGATTTTATTTCTAGGTAGTTCAATGAGTTAGGAAACTTTTGGCATAAGTTTCATAATTTTTGGAAGTGTTTAAGTACATGAAATAATACACGACGTAAAACCTGACAGAAGACTTTACTGTTTGAGCACGGAAAATGATTTCCAGAAAAAGAATCACTCCATTTGGAGTTATATTGAGTGAGATATGACCCTTTGAAGTGGAGGGTGGAATTTGGCAGAAATCTGTCAAACCACACTTTGTGCATGTGCTCACATGTTGACTTATTAACCAAAATTCTTATTCTTTTGCATGCACAATCCGATTTGACTCTCTTCCATACACTTATTTTCAGTTCCCAAAACACATTTTGATCCAACTAAAATGCATGCAAGTTACCTATCAACTCAACTTTTATAAATTCTTGTAAAAGACCCATTTTGGAAGAGGTTGATGTTCTTGCCAAGAACATCAACATGCAACTTAAAATTGTGCATCTTTAGCTCATGCATGTTTGTTTAAGTATGTTTTTAGTGGATTTCAAAGACTTACTCATAAAATTCTTGAATAAAAGATGATGGATTTCTCAAGAAAACTACATGCATGTGTTCAAAATGTTCATCTTTGGTCTTAACATTGGTTTGATTTTGGATTCACCATCTTTTACTAACAAAAAGATGTTATGATGGTAAATCTACAAACATTAAGACATATGAAAGATGGTTTTTAAAAACATGAAGAAAGTGTAGAAAAGATGAAGATCATACTTTAAAATGCAAGATGATGAAAAAGACTTAAAAGAGTGTGTGTGGATTTTACCCAACACACTTATTTTTACCTTTGATTGCCTTGGACTCTTGAAGAAAAAGAGTTTAAGGGCTGGAGTTGTGATGAAGATTTGAAGATTTGAAGATGAACACTTGAAGACTTGAAGATGGAGAGAGAAGGAGTGATGGCTAGTGAGAGAGTGAGATGAGAGAATGATTCAAAATTGTGGGGTGGAGTGTTTATTTTATGGAGTTTGAGAGAGAGAGGGGGTGGGGCCGGCCTCTCTAGGGGGGGTGGGGGTTGGTGTGGTGTGACAATTGTATTTAGTCACTTCATGTCTTTAAAAATTAAATTAAATACAAGTATTCTCTTTAAATTTAAAATACAAAGTATATATATATATATATATAAAATAAAGTATTTATATATATAATAAAATTGAAATATATAACTTATCAACTACATAAATACTTGTAGTATGAATGTATATTAAGTTGGCATTTTATGAGATTTATGGATAATTTCCTAATTCAAGGATTTCTTAGGCAAAATTTCTCGAATTTTCCTATCGTACCGTGTTTACTGCTATAATTGCACTGTGTAAACTATGTCATAATAATAAGGTATCCAAAGCAGTTCTAACCTGAGATGTAAGTTTGACAGTTGTCATAAACGTGCACGCCATGTGGGGAAATCCAAGTCGCGTGCGGGGAAATCTAAGTCGCCGTGCGGGGAAACCAAGCCGCGTGCGGGCAAACGTGCACGCCGTGCGGGGAAACCAAGTCGCGTGAGGGCAAAGGTGCACGCCGTGCGGGGAACTTGCGCGCCGTGCAACCAAAGTTGCACGCCGTGCCGGCAAACGTGTGCGCCGTGTGGGGAAACCAAGTCGTGTGCGGGCAACGGTGCACGTCGTGCGGGTAACATGCACGCCGTGCGGGAACTTGCGAGCCGTGCAACCAAAGTTGCGCACCGTGCGGGCAAACGTGCGCGCCGTGCGGGGAAACCAAGTCGTGTGCGGGAAAAGGTGCACGCCGTGCGGGGAACGTGCACTCCGTGCGGGGAACTTGCGCGCCGTGCGACCAAAGTTGCACGCCATGCGGGGAAACCAAGTCGCGTACAGGCAAAGGTGCACGCCATGCGGGGAACGTGCACGCCGTGTGGGGAAATCCAAGTCGCGTGCGGGGAAATCTAAGTCGCCGCGCGGGGAAATCTAAGTCGCCGCGCGGGGAAACCAAGCCGCGTGAGGGCAAACGTGCACGCCGTGCGGGAAAACCAAGTCGTGTGCGGGCAAAGGTGCACGCCGTGCGGGGAACTTGCGCGCCGTGCAACCAAAGTTGCACACCGTGCGGGCAAACATGTGCGCCGTGCGGGGAAACCAAGTCGTGTGCGGGCAAAGGTGCACGCCGTGCGGGAACTTGCGAGCCGTGCGACCAAAGTTGTGCGCCGTGCGGGCAAACGTGTGCGCCGTGCGGGGAAACCAAGTCGTGTGCGGGCAAAGATGCACGCCGTGCGGGGAACGTGCACTCCGTGTGGGGAACTTGCGCGCCGTGCGACCAAAGTTTCACGTCGTGCAGGCAAATGTGCACGCCGTGCGGGGAAACCAAGTCGTGTGTGGGCAAAGGTGCATGCCGTGCGGGGAACGTGCACGTCGTGCGGGGAACGTGCACGCCGTGCGGGGAACTTGCGCATGCGACCAAAGTTGCACGCCGTGCGGGGAAACCAAGTCGCGTACAGGCAAAGGTGTACGCCATGTGGGGAACGTGCACGCCGTGCGGGGAACTTGCACGCCGTACGACCAAAGTTGCGCTTCGTGCGGGCAAATCTGCGCGTCGTGCGACCAAAGTTGCACGCCGTGCGGGCCAACTTGCACGCCGTGCGGGGAACCGAGGGTCGGGGCTTCGAGCGACGTAATCGTGATCGGGGCACTTCTTGTGTGGGGCTAAGCGTGCTGGGCATCCGTGTGTGGGCAATAGCCTCAGCGTGTCGCGTGCCTAGCTCGGTGGCCACGCACACAGGGAGGCCAGACCCCATGGTCTCCCCTATATATACATATTGGCCAATTGGCTAAGTGACAGGATGAAACATTGATTTACTGCTATAATTGCATTGTGTAAACTATGTCATAATAATAAGGTATCCAAAGCAGTTCTAACCTGAGATGTAAGTTTGACAGTTGTCATAAACGTGCACGCCATGTGGGGAAATCCAAGTCGCGTGCGGGGAAATCTAAGTCGCCGTGCGGGGAAACCAAGCCGCGTGCGGGCAAACGTGCACGCCGTGCGGGGAAACCAAGTCGCGTGAGGGCAAAGGTGCACGCCGTGCGGGGAACTTGCGCGCCGTGCAACCAAAGTTGCACGCCGTGCCGGCAAACGTGCGCGCCGTGTGGGGAAACCAAGTCGTGTGCGGGCAACGGTGCACGCCGTGCGGGGAACATGCACGCCGTGCGGGAACTTGCGAGCCGTGCGACCAAAGTTGCGCACCGTGCGGGCAAACGTGCGCGCCGTGCGTGGAAACCAAGTCGTGTGCGGGAAAAGGTGCACGCCGTGCGGGGAACGTGCACTCCGTGCGGGGAACTTGCGCGCCGTGCGACCAAAGTTGCACGCCATGCGGGGAAACCAAGTCGCGTACAGGCAAAGGTGCACGCCATGCGGGGAACGTGCACGCCGTGTGGGGAAATCCAAGTCGCGTGCGGGGAAATCTAAGTCGCCGCGCGGGGAAATCTAAGTCGCCGCGCGGGGAAACCAAGCCGCGTGAGGGCAAACGTGCACGCCGTGCGGGAAAACCAAGTCGTGTGCGGGCAAAGGTGCACGCCGTGCGGGGAACTTGCGCGCCGTGCAACCAAAGTTGCACACCGTGCGGGCAAACATACGCGCCGTGCGGGGAAACCAAGTCGTGTGCGGGCAAAGGTGCACGCCGTGCGGGAACTTGCGAGCCGTGCGACCAAAGTTGTGCGCCGTGCGGGCAAACGTGTGCGCCGTGCGGGGAAACCAAGTCGTGTGCGGGCAAAGATGCACGACGTGCGGGGAACGTGCACTCCGTGTGGGGAACTTGCGCGCCGTGCGACCAAAGTTTCACGTCGTGCAGGCAAATGTGCACGCCGTGCGGGGAAACCAAGTCGTGTGTGGGCAAAGGTGCATGCCGTGCGGGGAACGTGCACGTCGTGCGGGGAACGTGCACGCCGTGCGGGGAACTTGCGCATGCGACCAGAGTTGCACGCCGTGCGGGGAAACCAAGTCGCGTACAGGCAAAGGTGTACGCCATGTGGGGAACGTGCACGCCGTGCGGGGAACTTGCACGCCGTACGACCAAAGTTGCGCTTCTTGCTGGCAAATCTGCGCGTCGTGCGACCAAAGTTGCACGCCGTGCGGGCCAACTTGCACGCCGTGCGGGGAACCGAGGGTCGGGGCTTCGAGCGACGTAATCGTGATCGGGGCACTTCTTGTGTGGGGCTAAGCGTGCTGGGCATCCGTGTGTGGGCAATAGCCTCAGCGTGTCGCGTGCCTAGCTCGGTGGCCACGCACACAGGGAGGCCAGACCCCATGGTCTCCCCTATATATACATATTGGCCAATTGGCTAAGTGACAGGATGAAACATTGATTTTCTGAGGAGTCATAATTTTTGGTAGGAGGCCCAACCGGAGTCAGTTTTGGACGACATTTTCCGTGTCGCCTCGGGAACCTAAATAAACATGGTCCCAATAGAAAAATCTTGTTTTGGGGTCCGGGATTTTCCGTGGCACGGCCCGGGGTGCCCGGGACGGCTTCCGGCGCTCGGGGCTTAGGTGTGATGCCCAAACGTGGTCGGTTTTGGACGAAACTTTGCGTGTGGCCTCATGAACATATATAAATATGCTCCACATGGCGGAATCTCGTTTTGGATGCGGGATTTTCTGGTGCGTGGCCCGGGGTGCCCGGGACGGCTTTGGGTCCGGGGCTTGGGTGTGATGTCCAAACGGAGTCGGTTTTGAACGAAACCTTGCGTGTGGCCTCGTGGACATATATAAAGATGCTCCACATGGCGGAATCTCGTTTTGGGTCCGGGTTTTTCTGGTGCACTGCCCGGGGTGCCCGGGACGGCTTTCGGCGCTCGGGGCTTGGGTTGGTGGCCCAAACGGAGTTGGTTTTGGACGAAACTTTGCGTGTGGCCCCTTTAGCATATATAAACATGATCCCAACAGACATCTCCTGTTTTCGGGTCTGGATTTCCTGTCCGGGACGTCGGGACGGTTCGTGATTGTGGTAACCCGACCAAACGGAGTCGGATTCTTAATAAACCTTGCATGACGAATCGTGAACATATATAAACATTCTTGGTGTACGATCGTATCCCGACCCAACGGATAAAAGCATCGTACGAAATGTTACATGGCGGCTCCTGGACATTAAACTAATAATACATGCTTCCAACATAAATATCTCGTATGGGCATTCATTCCCCCAGAATAGTGTCCGTCCAACCAAGGAATCCTCTTTTGGGCCCGAAGAGTCCAACCAAAACAAAGTTGTTTCTTTGATGCA